>LIHB01000139.1:3942-56930 GCA_001297265.1 Mycosphaerella arachidis
CTTACGTCCCGTAAGATCTCTAACTACTTAATCTCCCTCTATATCTCCTTTTCCTTAATCTTAGCCCGTAGGGCCTCTCTTCTTACGACTAAGGCCGTATGCCTCGCTTATTACTACGCCCTAGGACTTAGGGAAGCCGTTAGCGTAGCGCTATCGTCGCGTTTAGACTCTATAGCGTATATAGATTATAATAAAGTAGAAGAATTAGAACTATTAAGGGAATATTGTAATATAGTACGCCTACGACCTACTAGTCGTAGATAAACTAATTCTTACCTTCTATTATAGATGCTATACGCGTTATATAATGTACGTATATATGTTACGTATAGCTTACTAAGCTAGGCGTAACCGTATATTATATATAAGGGTTAGCCTAGAGGCTAGCCCCTTATAATAACATTACTCTAGGCTAAATATAATAATATAAAGACTATAATTAAAAAATTATAGTCTTATAGGGTACTAAGGAAGAAAATTAAGTTTACTTTTAGACTTAATACTAATAAATTAGCTACTAGAGACATAGCTTAGTTATAGGCTTGAATAGTAATAGAGTTAGTTAGATAGATTAAGAAATAGTTAAGAGCTAAACTAACCTATAGTAAGTATAGTACTTAAGGTTATAACTTAAGAGGTTATCTATTAGATAGAGTAACTTCTTAGTAGTCTATTAATCTATTGTTATTATAAATAGAGCTAAGATAGCTAAGTAACTAAATTTACTATGTTAATAACTCTATAATTCTAATACACATGCTTGTCTAACACACATGCTTATCAAACACGTTAGGGGCGTGTTTGACGTGCGACCGTGCTTCATGCGCGCAAGACTTCTACTACTTCTCGTGCAACATGTGGTCCACAAGCTGTAGCAACCATTCGTGCCATTATATGATCTGACGAGGCTTGGTTCGGTCGAAGGCAACGAAATCCGCTTCGGCCAGGCTCTGGCGGCGGACATCTCTTTCCTCGCGCTGTGGGCTGATTGCGTGGGGATCTGGACTTCCGGATGAACATCGTGTCGATCTGTGCCTAATGATGCTGTATAGTCTGAATGTGGGAAGTGAGTGTACAGAGAATAGGAGAAACCCAGCTCTGAAAGCAATGTTCTCGGCCGGAAGAAGCGAGAACAAATGCGGCAGCGCAATGACTCCCGCATCACATGCCATGAGGTAGTGAATGGCTCGGGTGAGTTCCTATTTCTTCAACTACTGCAACTTTGAAACGAGGCCCTGCTATCAGTAACAAGCTGGGAGTAATCTCCGACGGGCTCACCGTGTTTATAACCACAAATGGCTCGGATCGGCGCGCACGTCAAGCACATAGGCTGCTAGCCATGCACAAGCGACGAGTCCTTGTATGAAGTGACAAATTTCCCGGCAATCTCATTCATACCTCGTCTACAAAGCTGCCTTCTTTAGGTTGTTCTCGAAGTTTGCATCCTTGAAAGGCACATTGGCATCACCTTGACGTATTGTCAGCACAAGATCACATCTCGACATTGCAACACAGCACTCACCAAAATCCGTGGTATTCAACGAACTCCTCGCAGCATCCGTCAATGACTCCCAGGCAATGAGCGGCTGCTCATCACCTTTCGTGCTCGTGAAGCCTAGCTGATGATCTAATGGATAGATGTTGTAGTACCTAATCAATGGCCTGTTGCCATCGAGATTCGGCGACTTCGTGGTACCATAACCACGATGTGCACTAGCAGCAATACCCTTTATAGTGGCGGAAGTCGAATCATCAGACAGCCAGACCACGATGTTTTCCCAGTCGAACCTGTGCCCTAGTCCTGTAGATGGAGAGTCCTTTGGCCAGAACCAAGAGTACATGACCGCGTATAAGCCGTTATAGGTGGTTGCACGAACGTATACCTGGCCTCCGCTGTTGAGGCAATCGCCAGTCGGGTCGCCACTCGGTTTGAGACCGCCGCTGGTTCTTGCGTAAGCGTACGTTGGCCCCTACTCGTGTTGAGAACGTACCTAGTATCGCCGTTTGCCTGAACGGCGGGGTATGGCTTACAGCCACTTTCACGATAGAGGAAGGGCTTGTATTTCAGGTACAGATCGCCTGTTTTGCCAGAAGGAACTGTTTGAGGGAAGGCCTGAACAGCGTCGTGATCGATGACAGCACGGCGGTTTATGGCGGCGCCAAAGGCAGTGGTGGCAAAAAAGAGGACAGTTGATGAGAATTTCATGATGGCTTTGTCGTCGTGGCTCGAGATGAAGTTGTACCTCTATGTTGTTCAGGCATGCCTCAAGTCTTATACTACGCCTGAGACAATTCGCATGATTGTGTACCGATGCCGATCACTAGCCGTGTCGACGCCCTTTACCCGCTTGAGGAGCGGACTAAGAACGTGTCAATGTGAAACCATCAAGACGTACGATGCAGCGTGCCCGTCGTGCCTCGTCTTGCTGGCGTGCTGCGGGTCGCGAGAAGGTCGGACAAGTCTGAGGTGAGAAGTAGTCACATAGCGACATCTTGGCGGCGTCTAGGATATGAGCCGGTGCAGTTGGGAAGTCGAAGCGTCGGTGAAATAATTGACATAGGCTGCGGACTACGTTCATCAGATGCGCCCGCATTTGGCTCGTAGCTCGACAATAATGCCTTGTATCCGAGCTGGTCCGCCAAGCATAGTACTTCTCGCAATGGTGGGTGAATTTCGCCTGTTGTTGCTATAGTTGCTTGTGACACTTCCAACAAGGGCTTGCATTGAGGTGAGCGATTTGTTGATGTCGCTTCGCGGGTGCTTGGGACGGACACGATTATGCCTATGGCTGTGTAATACAACTCTCACTGCCGCGGACGATCCGCGTCTATTACACTGAAACTGGCCGGAGACTACCATTCCGACTATTCCGGCCTCGAAGGATGAGACATTGAGCTGTCGGTATGACTGCGTATCGACGGTGAAGGAGCCTAATACCTAATCGTATAACGTGTTCCTCACGTATCTGGCCTCCTAATAGAAGCTGGATCTGGGGCATGGTGTGGGGCGTTGGCTGTCTGTGGATGGCGAGGTGAGTGGGACGCGGTCGCGATAGGCGATGACAAGCACCTGACGAGACATTATTACCTTGGACATTTTCTACTGAGCGGACTGGCACGCAGCAACAATTGCAACCAGCGTCGTTGGCGAGGATACCACTATCCACCAACGGTTGCTCACATGTGTTGGGCTATGCGAAAAATAGGATGTTAGAAGTAATTTTACTAATTACATTGACAATTTGACATGCTCTAGAACTATTCTCCAGCGGGGCTCGGTAACCGACTAACCCCACCCGCTCGCCTCACTCCGCGTCCCTGCAGTGCCACACCTGGTGGCATCTATTTTGGGCATTGAGGGCAATCTTTGTCATCTTTCCCTTTGCTGGCTGCCCAGGAAGTTGCTCGGCAACTCTTTGCTAGAATTCTCTACTTCAATTCAGTATGTGGTCGCCGGGTGATATCCATGACGTTTGCTGACAGATTACGTTTAGATTGACTCGAATTGGGATCACATCATGCTTGTGGTGGTAGTCCTGAACCGTCGATCCGCTACCCGGAGTGTATGCTCCCCGATTGCAGTGACGCCTCTGCGGTCATTTTGGTCGATATCCTGTTCTATCATTCCGGCCACCGTCCCGCGATCTTGATCCGGCGAGTCTGCTTGGGTCGATGGTGCCTTGGCCAACATTATGCTGATACCGTGGGTCTTGTAGGAGATAGGCGTTGGCCTGCTCTTGTACGGCTTGTCGTTCTATCTTACGGTAGTATGCTTCCAAGGCACTGTAGGTATCCAGCTCGGGTTGGCTCATGGTGTCGGCAAGGAAGACTATTTCCGGTCTAGTTTGATCTGTAACTCTCGAAGTGTATCTGGGATGGTTGTTGCGTGACACTAGGGAAATGCCGAGCTTCTGAGTCGGTAAAGCAGGTTTGATGTTCAGAAGACTGCCCAGGATCGAGAGGGCTTCTGGAAACGTCGGGTGGTGGCAGTCTTGACCGTCTCACAATAGCGCAGCCGGCTCTACTACGGTTTCCCGAGGAGCTGCAGACCGATGAATGTTCCGTTGCTAGGCAAGTTGGCACGAGACTCTTTCTCAATGGGAAAGATCGAGCGCGCAGCGAACAGAAGAATGCCAGCCTGGGGATCTGCTTTCTATAAAACAGTCGAAGGTCACACGGCCGAGTCTATATCCGTGATGAGGCATGTATTCTTGTTATTGGCAACAGGTACGGAACATATGCAAGAAGGAAAGCGTCGTCGACCACTTACTACTTCGAGTAAGGTGAAAGGGCCGCGAATGGCATCGGAAGCCACCATCGCGCCGTACATATGCCCGTGAACTCCGGAACAGCTCTCGGACAAGATCTTGTTGCTAGGACATCGTCGTGTGGCTGCAGAGGAGTCGGCGCTTGGGCATAAGTGTACAGTGCAGGAGTCGAATTATGCTGACCACGAGGTGAGACAAACCACTTAGTCCAGTTCGAAGCGAGGTCCAGAATGTCATTGCATAGCTAGGATTGCACAAAGGCCAAGGTAAGATTTCTGCATAGTGTGATGAGGGTTTGCCGCTTGAGAGAACCGTGCTGCCCTAACGCAGAGGGCAAGGGTAGGGACTTCGAGGGCAAGAGGCTTCCAGGTGGGATCCATGGCGGTGGGACCGGGACCACTTGGTGCGTACGACGCCTTGCTAACTTTAGACGCACCTATCTTGTGCCCTATGAGCCCGAACATCACCAGATCTCGTCTCCCATATGCCGCGGTTTTCACAAGACGGAGTGTGGTCCGTCCGGTGCGGATGAGTCTTGGCTCCGAATGCCGAGGCAGGCTCAAAGTCTCTAGTCTCTGCGTTGCTTCCACCTTTCCTCGACCTACTTACTATACACCTGATTTCTTGTTGAACACACCGGGCCGGAATGTGTTGTATAGGGCTGGCTATCAGACCACCACGCCCGGTGCGATGTGCGAGGACCGCGATAACACTTCCGCAGCGCCGTGAATACGACAGCCTGAGGTGCACTTCCACAGCTACCTTCCGATCCTCCGCTAAGTCTGCTTCTTGGCAGCATCCACCGAGGATCGTGAGAACAATTGAAAATCGCCCGAGCCCATGGAAAGCACATGGTGCCACATCGATCTGTGACAAACGATACTCAAGATCACCCGTACCACTGACTCGGAAGCCACACGCCGTGTAGACAATATCAACGAGTGGTTCATTCATCGCATTCTCCGCTTGAGGATAGGTACTTGGGCCCAGTCTCTTCGGAGTCGACACCGGGATCGAGCTCTGCGCTATGGTCAGGCATTCAGTGTGTCACGATCAGGATCATGACGATCTGCCGTCTAGTCCGTGGGCGAACACGAGTTTTGCCAGGACCAAGTATCGCACAGAAGCCTTCCAACGAGAAGCGAAACATTCTCAATATAATTGTATGCTCTGTCAATGAACAGCTACTTCAGTGCCCTTTTCGCCTCGACGGATCGTGCCTGCGAGAAGTGTCGGCCTAGACTGCCAGCCACAATCCTTCTAAAGCCGCGCTCTGGTCAAGCTCCATCCTTTCGGTACCTAAGAGCAGCTGTCTTGAGAAGTATGAAGCGTGGTCGTAGTCCTTCGAGCGGAGCTCGAGAGGGCACACGCACTCCAGTATCTTGCCGTCCTCGCAGTCATCGCAAGGCCCTCCCAATTGTTTGGAAAGCCGACACCTGCTCTGCGTGACCAATGCACGGCTAACAGAATGCTCTGACATCTAACCTCTAGCAATGACCGGCGCAAGATGACGGCTTGTAGCAACTGTTGCCTTCCAACAGATTCGAAATCTGGCGTACACTTGGCTTCATTGACCTGTTGTAACCAGCGCGCGTCGGTCGGATGAAGTTGTTTATAGCGATTCGTGAGCACGGAATCCGTAATGACATTCTCGCTCCATCGACTGACGACCCAGCATTCCGAACTGAGACAATATAAGCGCCTGCTCAGAGCGCTTCAAAACACAGCAGCACCTCCTGGGATTTTTGATGGACGACGAGCATGACGCTCTGGCCTCATCGAGAACTTGCAATCTGGACAATAGTGAGATGCGGCTTGGCATAACCACGCCGCTACACTTGTTGTCGTCCATCACGAGGAACATGCAGGAATCTATGACCTTATCTATACCTAGGGTTGTAAGCCACCTTGCCCTGAAGTCCATTCGCACTGTGGCCACAGGCTGGCCATAATGGCTTGAAACATAGCCATAACGGCCTTCTCTCGAAACTCACAAAGTTAGCTGGTGACGACGCTATGCATACCGTATTGCATAAGAACGCGTATGACGGTGGTCCTCTCCTTCGATAGCAGTAGGCAACAATCTCTGGGCTTACATGGGCGTGCTTAACACGACATTCTCGCTGCCTAAGGGAATAGATTTGACGACAGCCCATCAATTGTTGACCAAAAAATTCAGCAAAGTCGGTAGGCCATGGATAGCCAATCCACTGGTAGCCTCAGCCACTAGCTAGCCAACGAGGCTATAGCCTCAGCCGCCAAGGCCGCTCAACCCTATCTATACCAAACGACTATCCAGCCTGGTGCACGCGCACGATCCGTCCCAAGGGATACACACTTCTTCTATGGTCCTGCCTCCGATCAGGACCCGCTGTAATCCTTGACCAGGCCCGAAGTAGGCTGAGGGACGACAGAAACACCGTAGAAGCACTCTATAACCTAGCTAAGCGCGGTCTCATGACATCCGGCAGAGCGTTTTTGCACTATCGCAGCTAGTTATGCTTCTCTTTCGACCTTGCAAAAGCCATTCAAAGCGGTGGGTTACGATCGGAGGTGGAAGAAGGGTCCACTCGCGACCTTCGGCACCATCAGTTTCGGCCTTCGAAGCCGAAGTTCATTTATATGAGACGTTCTACCACGCGCTACCGGTCGGCAATTTGCGAGTGCTGGTCCCTGCGACCGACGTCCTGCTTTTTGGTGATTGTCATCTATATGAGACGACGACAGCACTCGCACACACTGTCTGGATACAACGGACTGTAGGTAGCTGTCAGACAAAGACAGGGGTGTATCATCCATCGTCGTCGGGCAAGAATGCACGTACGAGCTCGGCATCCTGTTGCGTTATTCGAATATATTGTCTTCGCGTACCTTGTCGTCGTTGTGTCGTTGTCGTCGGCGTGGTCTCGAGAGGGCGGAATTTCTTCTGTCGCCGAGTATATGTAGGGGACACCCCTATAGAGCCTCGTGTTCCTACCGGCAGTTTCTTCAAACGCTATAGACGTAGATAAATCAAACAATCTAGAGTATCGAGTCGTAGAGTCCCAAGTCGATAGATTAAAAAGCCCTTGCTAGCGCATAATAATATGCACCACAACCCTCGATATAAAATATAGGAGATATTGCACAAGTGTCGAAAGCCTTGCACGGCCGTATCTGACAGCTGCCGCGTAGTCTACAACGTGCCATTCCAGTAGTAATACAGCTGACAGGATAAGTGTGCCACTTCCCTCATTACAGACCTTCAACAAAACCATCCACTCTTTTTCATCTCTTTCAAAATGGTCGCCGTCGACCACTTCCTCGCCATCTTGGCACTATCCCTAGGCACGCTGGCGTGCCCTTTAGAACCCCATGGTCTCTCGCGCCGCGACGACACCAACAGCTCCTCCAGCTCTATCCCCGCCGCAACCACCTGGTCCCCACCCTCCTCCATGACAGTAGCCCTGGACCAAGTCTGGAACGAAACTCTCAAAGAAAACCCCGGGTGGTCTGACGACAAAAACTGGATCTTCGACCAGCTCATTGCCAACAACGGCAGCATCAACTACTGCGTTCGCTGGAACACCGCCCAGACTTCGACTGCGAGGAATAGAACTCTCACTGCATCGGCGCTGCAGCGTAGTCTCGGGAAGTGGGTCGATACGCTCGTTGGGTTCGAGGGATTCCCTCTCTCGTCCGTTAACGTTACGGTCGTCGGATACGCAGTCAAAGACAAGAGTCTACTGGAAGGTGACGTCTCGGATATTGATGTCTACACGACCACCGATACGGACGGTGTTCCGGAGTGTGATACACGCTGCTATCGCGGGGCGCATCTTGATGGGAATATTTCGAGTTGTCCGGGTGGCAAGGCGAGCCGTTATGATATTTCCCTTTGGCTTGACGATTCTTTGACGGGTGAAACGGCAGGCTATGGTTACAATTGGGGAGAGGAGCTGCCGCCGGACTATTTCTTCTCCATGTATGAGGATGACAATGTGCAGATTCTGTTGCATGAGATGGGCCATGGGTTTGGACTTTTGGATTTTTATACTTGGATTCCTCAGGGACAGGAAAATTTTATTATGAGGGCGGGCAGTGCGATGAAGATTACAGAGTTTGATGCGTGGATGCTGAGAGATTGGTGGAGGAGGTTGAAGGCTGTTCGTAACTGGTAGAGAGGACTGAGCAGTGCAAGGATTCTGTATGATAGTTTTGGGCTTTCAAGAGGCTTTGCATCAAATGCACTGGTCCTCTGCCATGATTGTGTGCTATCTATGTTATACTCGGCCGTCAGTCAATCAAGATTCTCCATACTCGATATCACTACTCATGCTAACATACCCATGGATTCAACAATTCAAAGCCTTTCCTACATTGACAGATGTGTGCGACCTACATTCCCAGGAATGGCAACGAGTTGCGTCTGATCGGCTCGGAGCTTGCACCTCGCGCCTTGCGTCAACTAGATGGCAAAGTGCTGTTGCCTCCGGTATCCACGACGACTGGGCTGTCAGTGGCGCTGGGAGCTGGCTCGTCGACAGGATCAGCTGGAATAGGAGTTACAGTGACCGTGGGCACTGGCTCGTCGACCAGGACTAGACTCCCAGTGGGCGGGAAAGAAGGCTCGGCCGGAACCGGAACCACGGTCGCGGTGATAGGCCCGAAGGTAGTCTCGATCGTACTGGGAGATGGCACTGGAGGCACTACGACAGTGGTCGGTGTCTCAGAGCTTGCGGTCGTTGTGTCGCTACTCCCCATCGCAGTCTCGATTGGTGCCGGGCCTTCGATTGGGCCTGAAGATGGAAATGGAGTCACAAAGATAGTAAGGGGCTCCTCTATCTCCACAGAAACAGGGCTGGGAAGTGGAACAGGAGGAACACTCGCTGTCGATGAGTAGCTCGTGGCGACGGTGATTATGGAGCCATTGGACGGCGCTGGAAAGCCAACGCTGGGGTTGGAGGTTGGGAGTGTTGGAAGGACCGTCATGGTCACACTGATTGAAGTGGTGTTTGGAGGAATTGCCGTTGCATTCACTGATGGTGACGGCAGCCCAACACTAGGGCTCAAGCTCGTGATCGAGCGGACAGATTCCGTGTCCATAGCGACTGAAGAAGTGCTTCCTGCGGCAGTCGTGCCGTTTGACGATGGCGTTGCAATACCCACGCTCGGGGTCAAGCTCGAAAGCGTGGGCGGAGTGATTGTGATACTAGTGATCGAGGTAGGGTTCTGTCCAACAGTCGTGCCATTTGCCGATCTAGCCGGAAGTCCGACACTCGGAATCATACTCGTAAGTGTAGGCAGAGCGGTCAAGCTGAGAACAGTCGAACTGGTGTTCTGGGCAATGGCTGTCGCATTTGATGACGGGCTTGGAATGCTACCGCTGATGCTGAAGGTGGTCGATGGAGGTAGAGGAGATGTACTGGCACTAGTAGACGTAGTGCTCTCAGTGCTGACCGTGGAGTAGCTTGAACGCGACGGTGTTGGGCCATAGCGAGTCAGCGTTCCATTTGTAGAGGTGATGTAGTCCGTGATAGTGGTGAAGGTGGCCGCGGGAATAGAGGTGACACTCGTCGGGATGCTTATCAGTGAGGTGACATCTGCCGTGCTTGACACCAGAGAGGCGATACTGGTCGAGGTGCTGAAGTCGCTCGAAATGCTCAATAGCGGGCTGATGTCTGTGATCGCCGTTACTGAGGAGGTCGTGGGTATAGACGAGCTAGGCAACGGTGAGCTAGGCAACGGTGAGCTTATGGCGGTTAGCCTCGAAACCGATGTTCGAGCAGGCACAGCTATCTTACCTCGAAGTCACGGGCTCAGCGGTTGCTGTGGGCTCTGGATCAAAGTAGGCGGCAACTCGGTAGACCTGAATAGCGCCCTCGCCACCACAGGTCTGGCTCGAGTTGGCCTTGCAAACATAATTGCACTGCCCTCCTGCTGCCACTGGAGCATATGCAAAGTTGCTGCCACAGAAGCACGCTCCTCCATATTCCAGACCAAAGTAGGTGTAATCATCACAGAAGTCTGCACAAGTCTCGGCGTTAACGCTGAATGAATCATTCGGGGTGTCGTATTCCGTCGCATCAGCTAGGAGTCGATCAATCTGGTCGTCTTCGTAGCAACCCAGGATGTCGAACTTTCCAACATCAAGAGGTGCCATCACGTCAGAAGTTTCAGGTACCTCTGGCTCGGGGGATGGGGCTGGGGCCGTGGCGTTCAGGAGTCGTCCTGATAGCAGACCCTTTGCGGCTGTCGAGACAGGCACCGGGTAACCCTTCAGGTAACAGCCAGCACCTTGAATTGTGACCGCATAACAACCATCGTAAGTTGAGCATGCTTCTAGACACTCGCCAAAAGCTCCTCCGTAACCGCTAGGTAAATCAGTATCGAAGGCATAAATGTCTTTTCCAGCGAAATCCTGATCGCAAGTAATTTCAAATTTTTCACTGTTGATAGTTGTATACGTGGTGCCTGGAGCTGAAGGGCATTGCGGTCGAAGGGTAACAAGTCGTGCTCCGGAGATGCCTGGCGTGAAGTAGCAGCCGTCCGCAGCCTTTTGAAGTGTGCAAAAGCGTAGTAGTTGTTAGTCTGTGTATCGTGTGATAGGAGAGAGGAGTACTTATCATTTTCAGAGAGGTTTGCGGCATCGCAGCCGCTGTTTCGGTCACACAGGTTCAGGCATGTCGTGATGTTTGCGACGTTACGACGGCTAGCCGTGCTGGCTCCGGCAGCCTGGTAGTCCTGGTATGTGACAAAGCGAGCGAAAGAGTTGGTCACGACGTCAGTTCCGTTGCTTGGGCATGGAACGACCGTCCGGGCCACAGAAGTGGACGACGAGCTGCGAGCCGAAGTCGACGTGGTCTTAGCAGTGCTACTGGTAATCGATGTAGTTGTGATGACGAGCTCGGGGGCTGGCACGCGCTGGCCTTTGATAGCTCCGTTGATCCCTGGATGGGACAATGCTTGGCCAACACTACTCTTCAGGTAGCCTGTTCAGGGTCAGATCGTTCTTGATGGGCTGCAGGCAATGGCCAGCTTACATGCTTCACCCGACAGCGAGACATCAACACATCTTGTCTCATTGCCACAAGCATTGATGCAACCTTCCAGGTCTTCAACGAGAACCATTCTGAGGTCTCCTCCTGCATGATCGGTGTCACATTCAATGGTGAAGTTATGGCCGGAGGTGGAGACGAATGATTTGCCATTCGATGCGGGACAGGCAGGTGGCGGGTTAGTGACCGGCGTGATCTTCCTGGCACTCCAAATATCTGGAGCGCGCAGTCTGGTACCCAGTGTGCCCTTCAGGTAGCCTGCGAGGTTCAGTAAATGTGTAAATCGGAAGTGGCCGGTATCGTCTTACAAGCTACACCCGAAAGCGCTACATCCACGCACCTGGGATTCGCATCGCAAGCGAGTATGCAGTCCTCGAGGCTTTTGACAGTCACGGAACCTATGTCTCCACCCTTGTAGTCGATGCCGCATTCGATCTGAAAAACATTGCTCCTTGGACCCCTGTATTGATATCCGTTCGAGGCAGGGCATGTTGGCCCGGCTGCAACAGCCGTGCTGGCCAGAGCCATGAGCCCAAAGGCAGAAGCCGCCATAGAGCGGTACATGTTGTGCTAGATCCACGTGATGATCTGTTGAGTATGCAAGATCATTGATTGTGGTGGAGCAGCTCGCTCTTTTGAAGAAGATCTGCCACGGCTCTCAAGTATCTGGCATGCATTGACGTGCAGTCAAGACTATTTCTGGTCACAGCATACCGTCTATGCCGTTCGAATGGCTGCGTGGCAGGCAGCATACAAGTGTTGCCAGTCGTTCCTCGGCTGTATAAGCAGATCTAGGCGCGGCTGTTTACAACTCCACAGTGTCAGAATGCTCAACTTCGGTCTCGAGCAGATTCCCGCGTGCCGTCATGCAAGGGATTCAGGACCTATTGAGTTTATGACCTGATCTTCATAGAAATTATTGACAGGTAGCATGTACCAGACCCATTAGAGCATCGGCGCCTGGCTTGGAGTCCTGTACGTAAAGTCACAGAATTGCACTGCTACTGTCACTGGTAGAACAGCCAGCAAATCAGACTCGAACGAGATTCTGGTACGTGCCCGTGGCGAATGCAATATCAGGGCGCTGCCAGGAGTACCTACAGCTGTAGGCAAGTTTGTTCAACACAATTCAGAATCCAGCTCCGAGCCATATGATTACCAAACAAGCGCCATGTATAACAACCTCGTCAGTGCTGACGCTTAACAAATCGCGCACTTCAGAGTCGCATCAGCCAGGATGAAGGGCCACGGAGACTCAATGCTGGGATCCAGAGGCAGTAAGTCGAAGACCAGTCATCTTCGAGCCGGGAAGCCCTATTTCAGTGTCAGTACATGCTCGCTTCACTTCAACTTCACAGCGTGATCACATGCTCTCACTTCGTGCACATGCACCTGCTTCGTGCCCACCCCTAACTCCACATCACCGCGATATTAAAGCTTGTTGTCTCCTCGTCGGCATCATCACCACAACAACTTCCACACCCTCTTTAAGACTCACCAGGATACCACACTCATAGACCGACACCACCTCCCATACCAACCTCGCCACCGAGCAGGCTCACACGCCTACAACTACCAGGTCTTCGCCGAGTGTGCGTC
Source organism: Mycosphaerella arachidis (assembly GCA_001297265.1). Taxonomy (NCBI): domain Eukaryota; kingdom Fungi; phylum Ascomycota; class Dothideomycetes; order Mycosphaerellales; family Mycosphaerellaceae; genus Mycosphaerella; species Mycosphaerella arachidis. Next base: position 16,847 of record LIHB01000139.1, read on the forward strand.
CAACCCTACCTTGGCCGTAGCTGAGGACCTCACCAGAGCATCACCTTCGCGGAGCGGGCCTCCAATCCTACCACCACACACACCAGCTTCACCACACCAGATCACCATCTCCATCCACCATCCACCACCCATGGCCCCCAAGTCCATCCTACTAACCGCCGGCTCCCCCAAACCCAAAAAACCCTACACACCCCGCAAACCCCTCACAACCCAAGGCCAGATCCTCAGAGCCATCGCCATAAAGGAGAAGAAAGCCAGAAATCAACCGCGCGAAGCGCCTGCTGGCAGTGAGAACGCCCTCGGCACCGCCATGGCCGACGACGACGACGACGACGACGACGCAAAGCCCAAGAAATCCAAAGCGAGATCTTTCGCACCCCCAGATGAGACAGACTACCTAGCAGAAGAGCTAAAGCAGCGAAACCTCGCCAAAGCCAGGGGCAACAAGAAGGAAGGATGGAGTCTTCGAAAGAAACCGCTCACAACGCAGCAGAAGATTGCTGCGGCGATTGCGGTAAAGAGGGCGAAGGGGGGTGTGGCGAATACCGCGCCGAATGTGCCTGTGGCGAAGTGGGGGAAGAGGGAGACGCCAGGTCTGATCAGTATCCTCAAACAGCATGATAAGGAGTTCCTGCCGATGACAAAGGAGGGAAGAGAGAAAGGGGAAGGTGGAGGAGCTGCGTTGAGTTGGAATGATATTAAGACTGCGGAGGATATGAGGCGGGAGAAGAGAGAGGAGGAGAGGCTGAGGAGTGTGTTGTTTCGGCCGACATTGAGAGCGAGGAAGTGGAGGGCTCTGCATGGGGTGAAGGAGTGGCCTGTGAAGAAGGATGACGGGTCCAAGACGATCAAGGATTCCAAGGAGAATGCTGCAGGCCAGGGCGAGAAGACTCAACCGCCAGAAACCGGAAGGGAAGGAGAAAAAGCTGCTGCTAAGTCCAAGTTCACCGCTGGCTGGTTCACCGGCCTTCCGAAGGAAAACCGCAACCGGCTTTGGAGGCTCGTCGTGATCGACGACAAGAGCTGCGTCTGGCCTACCTCTCCTACCGGTCGCGAACAGCCTGACTTGGCGATGACTTGCACGCAGATCCGGCGGGAAGTTCTGCCGATCTACTACGGTCTCAACACCTTTGGGATCAGTCTGCAGAAGGAACCCATGTCTGCTGACTCAGCTCAGACGTTCCAGAAGAAGAAGAACGCGCTTACGGGCCTTGCGGCGATACGTAAGTGGGCCAGCATAATCAACAACGAGAACGTGGCCTGGCTGTCCATGATTCGGAATTGGGCTTTCGAGTATCAGGATCCGGCGTTGGGATGGGGCCAGAGAGCTATGGTTGATGATGACAACTCGTTTGTGATATCGATGCGGATTAAGCCCATTGTCAGGCAGGATCGTCTAGAACGCGAAGAAGATCTCGGAGAGCCAGAGGGCGGTGGGGAGGTGCGGCAGTCCGTCAGCACCGCAGACGTGGAGGTGCATCTCGAAGCATCGTGCTTCATGCGCGGTTGGTCTGATTGCGGTAATTGTCAGGTACAAGAGACACCGATCGAACTTGCGGCGGCCGTCATGTGGATGCTGGAGGTCGGTGTCTCTGCCAATACGCTCTACAAGGTCGCCAATGAGCTTCGAGGCATGCTCCGGACATTGACCAGAGCGAGGTGTGCCCGCAGCTGAAGAGCAGAGCCAAGCCATTAGATATGCCAATCTCGCCAGCTGAAGACAGTCTTCCCACGAACGATGAACAAGTCTAGAAGACATGGCTGAACCACGGTGCTGTTTGGGCATGACACCCACAAGGTTGGCTGCATCGCGCGATAGCGCTTCGACGACAGTACGATCTTCTCAGCAGCTCTTTAACGCCTCTGAGCGTGACTCTTTCTGAGCAGCATAGAAGTACCGAGCTTCGATGTCCTTTATAGCCAGCTCAAGAATCACTCTTCGATTTCGATTCCGTCTCAGACGTCCTTCAACGCCCTCTTCACCACTTTCTTCTGACTCTCCACATCTAAATTTTGCTCATCAATCTCTTGCAAAAGTCTGCCAATCACAACCGTCTCTCTCACACTCCCACTATCGATCCAGACCCTCCCATTCCTCCCCACGGCAACCTCAAACCTGACCTTCTCGCCCACCTCCTCAAGCACCACAACACCTCCCTTAGTCTTCCCACTCTTGTCCGTCCCCATCATCAACCTCCTCGCGAAACTGGGAGTGACCCAGAAACTCATCCCGCCCGTCAACGGCCCCATTCCTTCACCCTTGCCCGTCGCAGAGTTCAAACATTCAATCTCCGTGTCTTCCCATCGTGACGCGCTGCATACTTTCGCATAAACCAGATCGCCCGCTTTCAGCTGCGGACGCGATTTCTTGTTTGCGCCTTCGAAGGCGAGTTGACCTAGCAACGCGTGAGGTGTGTGGGGTGTGATGGAGCAGAAGTAGACGTCGGAGCCGGAGTGGTGGATCTGGGCGATGACTAGGTCGCCGACTGAGGGCAAATATCGGCCGTGAGGATGTTCCAGCCAAAGGGCGGACTTCTTGGGGTCGGTTTGGAGGCTTCCGGCGGTGGTGGTGAGGATTGTTTGGGGTGGGATGTGGCGAAGGCCGGGGCCGAGGGTGAGGGTGCCCTTTTTCGATTTCGGGAGCTGGTCGGTGGGAATTTGCTCGCCGGGCAGCAGGATGGTGGCCATCGGTGTAGATGATGTGTACGAGTCGTCTCACAGCCAATGCCACAGGCACTTTACTCAGCTCCCAGATACCCAAGGTTTCGGGTAGATCCGAGACTTTTTTGGGGATCCCATCAAAGGCTTCGAGAATTTTGGTGAGGCCGATCATTTATTTACTGCTAGCGCCAGAGCCGTTGGCTGTTCCTTCTTGCTGTACAATAATACTGATCCAATACAGTGAGTGATACAGCCAACATGAGCGGACAAACCTCAGGCACCGCGACGCCTGCACAGGTCGAGCAGGAGACGCAGTCGGGACGAGTCGCGATTGGAATCTCATTCGGCAACTCGTACAGCAGCATTGCCTACACCAACCCTTCCGACGGCAAGGCAGAAGTCATCGCAGATCCAGACGGGGACCGACAGATTCCCTCGATCCTCTCATATGTCAGCGGCGAGGAATATCACGGCGCCCAGGCCAAAGCCCAGATCGTCCGCAACCCACGAGACACAATCACACACTTCCGCGACTTCATTGGAAAGCCGTTCAACGACATCGATCCTTCGCCATGCCAAGCGAGCGCCCACCCGATCGAGATGGACGGTTCGGTAGCATTCCAGGTGCAAGAAAAGGTCTCAGAGCAGGAGGATGGCCCAAAGCCAGAGAAGAGCACATTGACCATTGCAGAGGTTACCACAAGACATCTGCGGAGGCTCAAGCAGTCGGCGTCGGATTACCTTGGCAAGTCTGTCAACGCTGCAGTCATCACAGTCCCATCCGACTTCTCAGACGCACAAAAGACTGCTCTCACCAAGTCTGCACAAGAGGCCGGCCTTGAGGTGCTCCAATTCATCAACGAGCCGACTTCTGCTCTTCTTGCACACGATGCGAAGGTTCAGCTGAACGGGGAGGCGCAATCTTCGCAAGACAAGAACGTCATTGTGGCAGATCTTGGTGGCACTCGGTCTGACGTTGCCGTCATCTCAAGCAGAGGTGGCATCTACAGCACTCTGGCGACCGCACACGACTACGATCTTGGTGGCTCGAGCTTGGACAGGGTCTTGGTCGAGTACGCAGCGAAAGAGTTCCTCAAGAAGAACAAGAACTCAAAGGACCCACGCGAGAACGAGCGCAGCTTGTCGAAACTCACACTTGAAGCCGAAGCTGTGCGGAAAGCGCTCAGCCTGAGTGCGTCTGCATCTTTCTCGATCGAGTCGCTCTCCGACGGCATCGACTTCAGCTTGAGCGTCAACAGATCACGATTTGAGCTTCTCGCCAACAAGGTCCTCATGTCCTTCACCCGTCTGATCGAGAGCGCTGTACAGAAAGCCGACCTTGATGTCCTCGACATCGACGAGATTCTGATCTCTGGTGGTACCGCGCACACGCCAAAGATCGCATCGAACCTTCAATCGCACTTCCCTGAGAGCACAACCGTTGTCGCACCAAGCACAAGCTCGACTGCGGTCAACCCAAGCGAGCTTACACCACGAGGTGCCGCCATTCAGGCCTCCCTCATCGCAGAGTTCGAGCAGCAGGATATAGTGGAGAACACAGAGGCAGTGGTCACCGTCACACCACACCTCGCGAGCGCCATCGGCCTCGCCACCGGCGACGATCTATTTGCCGTCATCATCGCACCACAGACTCCCGTCCCTGTGCGGAGAACAGTTCAGATCCCCGTCAAAGCCGGTGGCGATGTGCTGTTGAAGCTTGCTGAGGGCGTGCGGGAGATCAAGGTCACTCAAGCGGAGAAGCCAGCTACGAATGGAGCCAACGACGACGATGACGAGGACGAGGACGATTCGGACGATGAGCCAGAGGAGGTCAGGGAGAAGGTCTGGAAGGCTGGAAAGACACTTGCTGAGGTTGGTATCAAGGATGTGAAGAAGGGCGGTAAGGTTGAGGTGCAGGTCAATGTCGCCGCTGATCTGGCTGTGACTGTTGTTGCACGGGAAGTTGGTGGCAAGGGTGGTGTCAGAGGAAGTCTCGAGGCTGGGCAGCCGCAGGCGAATGGCAGCGCATGAATGGCCACGAAATATGAAGACGCTGGCATCAAGTCAGCAACAGGAGTCTGTTCGAAGACACGGCTGCAGTAGGATCGTTGCATCAGCGGGCCTTACAGGCAGGCATAAAAGGATTGCCAAGATAGATCGATGAAACCAATGTTCTACCTGTTCTCAGGGCTGGTGTGGTGTACAGCTTCCACGATACGGGTAGGATATCATGAACAGGTGCAGAGGTTGAGACTCATCGTACCGAGATGGAGGTAGTCCTTTCGAACTATCCTCGGACGGAACGGTTCCCGATCGTGCCTTCCACCTTCACCACGGCGAGTGGTTCTCGGCACTTGGCGGTGTTTTTGCTGCCTAGCGCGCGCCTGCTCGTGCTCCCCCCCCCCCCCCCTTGGCTTGATTGACCTCAGCGCCACCGCAACTTTCTCAATTGCTTGAGAGCGAGCAACACACGATCATAATACATCACGACTCAGCTCGCACCGCCAGAGTGAGCGTGAAGATGGCGCGGCACCAAGACATCACGACTCCAATTCAAGCAGCCATGGTCGCAGAGCAGAATGAGAAAAGCAGCGTTCATACAAGCTGGAATGCCATCATCGCTGCTGCTGCCAAAGCTCTACTCAAAGAGCGCCCGAACTGGCCACCAAAGCTGCGCTACCATGACTACGACAGACCATCTGCCACGTGCACCTGCACGGATGACTGCGATATTGACAGTTGTGTGAACGAGTGCACCTGCAACACGTGCGTCACCAAAACGGTGGAACTTGCTCCCTGGCGCTTGTGGGAACGTCCTGGTCAGATGCACAGTGTGTTTGAGAGCGTCTACATGAATGGCTCTGGCCCCTACTCGGTCACGCAAGGTCATTGCCTTGACTACGAAAGCTGCCGACCAGACGAGCTCAAGCGAATGGTCATCAACCGAGGTTTGCCAGATCCATACCCGGCCGGTCTAACCATCAAGGCTTTGTACGTCAAGCTGTTGAGCGACGCAGATCGCAAGGCCAAATTCAGATTCCTCGACCTCCCTCCAGAGATGCGGAACTTGGTGTATGCAGAACTGCTGATCTTCAACACCGATACATGCCCACATCATCGCTTCTGCTATGCTCAGATCCTGCGGACCTGTCGACTCATATATTCGGAAGCGAAGGACATCCTCTACGAGGACAACACTATCGATGTCCGCTTTGGCGCCTGGATCATGGAGAAAGAAGACCGCACCTTTCCCACGTACACTCTTGAAACTGACGCCACTGTGCACAAAGAAGTCACCATCCTGGCAGGCAAGACCGATCATGGCCGTATACCCAGCGGCATTTCGGCCTACCCCGATTTCCTGAAGCGTGTCACCAAAATGCGGCTCTCATTGGCTTTCTATGATGAGAGTGACGATGCAACGACATACTTCGACAATGGCATCCAGTACCTTCGCAATTGCGTCTTGACACTTGCCAGCTTCCTGATGGATGAGCATCGCCTGCGGTTGATGGAGATCGATATTCGCGGAATGGATGCGCTCGACGACGATCTGCTCACGATCGCTTTGCGTCCTCTTCGTCGATTGCGCGGTCTGCGCTCCGTCAACATCATAGGCGGCTGTCCCATTGAGCTCGCAGCCGGCATCAAGGAGGACATGCAAAGCATTGGAGCGACCATGAATACACTCAAGCATGCTCAGCTTCTGATGGGGGAAGCACATGCCGTTCAGTCCTTGAACCAGAATCTCAACCCGTTGCAAGGATACTGCGATGATGCGCGACCACAGTACCGAGGCGAGGACATGGTGGATATTGTCACTCACCATTTCGTCTGGATCAATCTGCAGCTGAACGATATGGAGGATGGCTACGGGCTGTTCGAGACCGACAAGAAGGAAAAGAAACTGCAGATCCGACTTGCAAAGATGCAGAACGCTCTAGCTGACCTCAACATCAATGCTCTGCGGAAGAAGCTTCAGCTGCTGAAGGCGGCCAAAGAAGCCAAGACGAGTACTTAAAGGACCGCGTCAGTCGCGTGGACACGAGTGAGCTGGCGAAAGAGCGGTCTCCATCCCCACACTACGACCACGACTCTGAATACTGATGACGCCGCCTCGTGAGCAGCGTGGAGAGTCATAACACGGAGTGCTGCAAATGCACGACGCCCTCTTTATACTAAGACATCTCTACATCGACACCTGGCCCGTCGCCACCACACCGTTCGCCAACTTTACACCGCCAGCCCACTTTCCATCCTTTCGCTCCCACACGACACTACCCATGCTGGTGGTTCGCAACACGTTCGCCTGGAAGGCCGAGAGCTTCTCGCACTTCTTCGAGAGAATGTCCAGGTCTTCTGCAGATGGGAAAGTCTTGGCCATGACGCCGGAGCCTACGCGTCGCTTCATGTCAGCATTGCTTCGAAATGTATGTTATCGACTGTGGTAATTGGAATCGGTTGTGGGGTACATATCAGATAGCTGCAAGGAAATGACCTGCACTCACGTGGATTCTGCACTTCCATGAAGAACTGCAAGCTCGGGTTGGCAACAATCTCCACCTGCTCCAACTCCTTACACGGTTCCAGTGCTTTGAGCAACTTCTTCTTATAATCCTCACCCGGCTCCACCTCAGCCGTAGCCTGCAAAACCATCGCATTCTTCTGCACCCCAAGAACCTTCTGCAACATCTCCGCAGTCAGCGTATAAAGCGTGGTATTCAACGCCCTCAACCCCTTCGGCGCAGTCTCCTCATCTGTCAGAGCTTTCACCAACGGGTCCGCCAGACTCTTGTTGAACGCCATGATCCCTTCCTTCCCCGCTGCTCCTTCGACATTCGTCGGATCATCCGGATCGTCTTCCGCCGTCTCGGGTTCGGACAGGTTAAAGGAACAACTTATAAGACCGGGTCCCACCAGCAGTGGGAGTTCCGGCGCCTGAATCTTGCCCATAAAGTCTTCATCCGAGTGTCGGAAAGTATAGTTTACCTCCAAAAACATCAGACCCCTCCGCGCTTCGCCGGGCTCTTGCAATGTATTGTACGTCACCCAGGGCGCGATGTGCTCGAAGAAGTGCGGCTTGGCGAATACGTCGAGGAGATGTAGTGCGCGGAGGTTCTGCCAGGTTTTGAAGGCTTGGATGGCGTCTTTCTGGCTTTCGGGGGTGATTCCGGCGAAGAGTTGGGAGTAGATTACGAGGGATTTGAGGTTGGGGAGGCGTTGGGCGAGGGCTGTGAGGAAGCCGGTGGGGTAGCCCATGGAGAAGAGTTCGAGGGTGAGGGATTCGATTGATTGAGGTAAGGGAGGGATTGACCAGGACTTGGAGAGTTCGTCTTGGTATTCGGTCATTTTGATGTCGGCTGTGAGGGTTAGGGCTTTGAGGCCTTGGGCCTGTGGTGGGACGGACGGTCAGTTGGGATCTTGCTGTGTCTTAGAGGCTCATGACGCCCGATAGTCTTCTTGGACGCCTGATTCTGGACCTACCTCTGGTGGAAATTCGGGCACATTGAAGGATTGCAATGGTATCTGAGCACCTTGTGCTTGGTCTGGAGCGACAGGCTGGCCTGGGAGCAGTGCGGGATCTGTTGTTGCCATGGCTATGGCTGCTGTGATGGGCAGAGAAGAGAAGAACTGTGGCTACGAGAGATAATCTGGACGATATGAGGGGAGCCGCAGGATACTTGACGTTGATCTCGTGCTCAAGGAGGCCTTGGTCTTGGTAAGAAGACGGCAGAAGACGGCAGAATTGTAGAGGAGGAGATGGGAGCCATTGTGCCTGCAAGGTACACCTTTGCTCAGCTGGATGCTCGTGAGCTGTCGGATGGTAAAGGATGTGCGGAGTATGCAGGGAAATCGGCAGGGTTGAGGTGAATGTTCCGGAGACGCGTTGAGGGGTCAAGATGTTGAGACAGCCGGACCAGCATGCTCCTGATACAGAGTAGCTCGAGCCATGGCCTGATACTGAGGAGACATCAAAAGTGACCTCGGCATGCGTTCACATGTCAATAGAAACACCCTTCTCACAATAACAAACTCTCATCAAAGGATTCAACAACAGGATCAACAGCATACTCGCGTAGGCATCTGAATCCTGTTGTTCATACAGAGACTCCATCACATCCCCACAACCAGACCTCCCGACCCGCGAGCCCGCGTACCAAAATGGCGGACAGCATCAAGAAAACGGCCAAGGAGGAGGCCAACAGAGTGCAGCAGATTGCCAATGAGGGTGTCAGATCTGGCACATACATCTACCCTATCAAAGTCAGTCTGCGGCATAACGAGGAGAAGCTGGCTTATACTGAGATCTTGTAGGGCATCTTCTACCTCCTCTCTCACAAGGAACTCCGCAAGCCACTTTTTTCGCGTCTGATCCCGACTATGACCTTGGGAGCAGGAATCACAACACTGATGTTTCTGTTCACATACCTTCCACAGCTGGCCGTCTTGGTCTTCACATCCGGACCAATTGCCGCACTGACTACCATCCTGCTGGTGCTTTCGGAGTCCAGCACCGTCACCATGGTCCTTTCCAAGAGTCTCCTCATCGAGGACGCGCTGACCGACACATTCGACGCAACGCTTATTCTGAAAGGCCAGACCGCTCTGGTCCAGAAGCAACGCACTGTCAAGGGCTCCGGCGTCGGTGACGCCTTCCAACGTCTTGGCAAGCTTGCCACTACGCCTTTCGCAAACTTCTCACCACAGGCCATCGTCAAGTACTTGATGTACCTGCCGCTGAACTTCATCCCAGTCGTCGGTACTGTCATCTTCGTCATCCTTCAAGGCCGCAACTACGGACCTTCCTCGCACGCCCGCTACTTCCAGCTCAAGGGCATGAACAAGGCCCAGCAGGAGAAGTACGTCGAGGAACGAAAAGGCGCTTACACTGCTTTTGGCGTGCCGGCTGTTCTGTTGGAAATGATCCCGGTGGCGGGTATCTTCGCGGCTTTCACCAATACCTGCGCCGCGGCACTTTGGGCTGCCGATTTGGAGAACAACCAGGGGACTGCGCAGAACTTGCGGGAGGAAGTGGCGAAGGCGAGCAAAGGTGACTAGGAAGTTCTCGTAAACGAGGCATTGGGGCTGGCACAGACACTACACAGATGGTTGTTCTAGGGGTTGATCTACTTTGGGCTCTCACAACTCCTGAATATCTCCAAGGCGGTTTTCTCACTAGGCAAAGCATGCGAAGAAGAAACGCAGAGGAACGCAAAACAAGCGTCGACAGCGTCAACATGAAGTGAAGCTCTAACTGCGACTGTGGCTGGAAGATGAACCAGTCACCTTTGAAAGAACAGAGTGAGAAGTTGAAAGTTGACAGTGGTTCGGATTCAACCATGTTACTTAGGAGCAGTATGATACAATCACCTAAGACTATTTGAAATATTCAGCAAAGTCCCAACGTTACACAACGCGCAGCCACGTTCTTGATGGCTAGATTGAGGACGCACAGGTGGCGGAGCCATGGCCAAAGCTAACCTCTATGAACCATTACAACGGCAGGAGCACACCGACCACTTCGAGTGCCGCACTCCTTCCTGAGATTCGACATGATGGCTAAACGGTCAGCGGATAGCGCGCGGATCAAGCACGGCGGATCAAGCACGGCGGATATCTTTACGCCAAGTTGTCCGACCCTCGTGTGCAGATTCGCCTGCTGTAAGTACTTCACGAGACAGACTAGGGGGCATTCTCTTGCACCGTCCAGGCCTACGATCTCAACCACTTGCTCAAATACCTTGCGATCTCCCATAGTTGGGGAAGCAAGGCTGATCAAGTCGCTATCCTGGTTGACGGGGTGTCGGTCCTCGTAAACCAGAACTGTCGAGAAGCACTATTGCAGGCGAAACACCATGGAGCGAAATACGCTTGGATCGACTTTTTGTGCATCGACCAAAGTGACCTTGAGGAGAAGTGTACCCAGGTATCAATCATGTATGAAACATCCCGCCACGCTACGAAGGTGCTCCTATGCACAGGACCCACCTTTGCAGGAATTGAACTTCTCGAGCAGGCCACTGGAGAGATCCTCTACTTCCAGATCTTGGTCGCGGGCCGTGGACATCCAGCTTTCAGCGCATGGGCCAAACATAAGGACGAGGCTTATATGCTTGTGGTGGGGCATGCCTTCAATATTCTCAGTCGGCGCCCTTACTTTTCTCGTTTATGGGTAGCACAAGAGATCCTCGCGGATCGAGAAGACACAGTGGTGGCTTGTGGTTGGGCATTCATGGTATGGGGCTCACTATACTGATTTAGAAGGACACTCGGTAGAGAGTTCGCATGGACCTACTCCGGACGCCTCCGTGTAGAGGAATCCATACCCTCGCTGTATGACCTGGGCCACACACGAGGGCAGCAAAAGAGCTTCCTTGATCACCTCAAACGGACCTCTAAACTGCTATGCCAAGACCCTCGTGTCCGAATATATGGGACGTTGAGTTTATTTGACTGGGCTGGAGCTGGATTGGCTGCATCGGAGCCAGACTACAAGATCAGCGCAGTAGATCTGGCCTTGGGACTCGCTGCGAAGCTCCCGCCTTCGTGCTACTCACAGCTCGACAACTTGGTGAGAGCATTTGAGATCAAGCAAAGTGACCTAAAACCGTACCTGTCTCAAACTTCGACAGAGGGATCTGCCAGGTCATATATTCAAGTCATACCGCGGGAAATTTACGTTTACACCATCTGTGTACTGAGCCACAACAGCCACGGGCGTCTTATATGTAAATTCGCGACTAAGGAATCTTCGAGACAGGCGGACAGTGGAGCAACAAGCATTTCCGTCGCAAGAGGAGAGGGCGGTATCTCCGGAACCCCAGACAGAAGCCAGGCGGTCGATTTATACACAAAGCAAGGCAGCCTGGTTGGCTTTGTATGCACACCCACCACTGCTGGCGACATCATCATGGTTGCTATATCTGGTGAGGTCGTACTACGACGGTGCGCGACCAGGCATAAGTACCATGTCATAGGAAGAGCAGAAATTTTGGCGGATCACTTCACAGTCAATGGACTTTCCGGGAAAATCCTCATGATCGATCCTGATGTCGCCATCCTCGAGATGTTCGCGACACACGTAGAGATGCTGTGTTTCTTTGCCGATTGTAGGGACTTATCCTGTTGCGAACATCTCATTTTACATCACAGTCGGATAGGACGCGACATCTGATAGACTGGGTGGAAAGTTTGTCGCATGAGCCAAAGACTAGGAGTGGAGGAGTGTAGAGCATTCAGGCCATGTTGAGCAGGAATAAGAAGAACGTCTTAAGATCACTGTATGACCGAGGATACCTTGAACATCCGACAACTATGGGATCCACTTCACCATCCCGGCATCCTACCTTCTCATATTCAACCCCCCCTAAACCTCAAAACCAACCTCTCCCCCCTCGGCTTCGCAACAAACCCCCTCCCCTGGCTCAATCTCCCAATCTTCCACCACCTCCGTCTCAAAATTCGCAAGACCCGCCGCGAACTTAACTCTCAAAATCTTCAAGGAAGAATTACTCCTCAAGCACATTCTCCCTCCACTCCCAAAAGCCCAAGCCCACTTCTTCATCTCCTCCGCATCCTTTCCCCCACCGACCCACCGCTCCGGCTTCCACGCCAATCGATCCGGGAAGATATGTTCATTCCGATGAAAGCAGAAGGCATTCGAGCTATCAACTGTGCCGGCGAGCAGGAAGTGGCTGTAGAGAGTCATGTCGCGGGCAGGGATGATACGAGGTTGGCGGGCGGGGGTTAGGACGTGGAGGCGGAGGGTTTCGTCGAGGATTGCGTGCAGGAGGGGGAGATTGTCGAGGTCGGAGGGAGATGTTTAGTCTTCTAAGACTTTGGCTTGTCGGCCTTGTTCTGTATCATGGCGTCTTCTAGAACTACTCCGTCCATCCCTCGCGAGGCGCCAGACCCAAAGCTCTTTGGAGAGCAAATCCACGACATATTCGCGGATTCTAATGATGAGTACGGGGATTGCTACGAAGTTTCAGATCACGCAGTTGTCGAGAAGTGGCAGGCACCGATGATGATGATGATGATAATAATGATGATGATGATAATGATAATGATGATGATAATAGTAATAATGACAATAATAATGATAATAGTGATGACGATGACGGTGATAATAATAATGATAATGATGATGATGATGATGATAATGATAATGATGATGATGATAATAATGACAGTAATAATGATAATAATGATGATGATGATGATGATGATGATGATAATGATAATGATAACAATGATGATGAGAAGGGTATAGCGAACTTGGGCAGAGTCCAGCAGCTAGCTGCGTGTAAGTCATCAACGAGCAAGCTCACATCCCCAACCCCTTCTAATTGGTATGGTTCCAGCGCAACCTTCAATTCCTCTCCATTCTAGGGTTTGGCTGGAATCTGATCGCAGCATGGGAAGTCCTTTTGACCACCATCGCATCGATCCTGACCGGTGGTGGCACCGCTGGAGTGATCTGGGGCTTTATCGTAGTAACCTTCAGATTCTCCTCCGTGTACCTGTCCATTGCTGAGATGGCTTCAATGGCACCAGCTTCTGGCGGACAGTATCATTGGGTTTTCAGAATTTAGGTCGGAGCCAGCGCAGAAGGTCCTCTCATACACATCTGGTCAGGTGGCTCCGCTTTACTGGATGGCAGTGCGCGATCACATCGATTGCGTACCCGTCTGGCACTGTGATCCAAGGCTTGCTCGGACTAGATCCCCCAAGCTGCATCTTCGAGAGCTGGCATGGAACGCTACTCTTTATTATTGCAGTGGCGGTCCTGCATTTTCTTGGGCTATTTGCGATCATTGTTATACTCTCGGTTCCGCCACCGAAAGCGAGCGCCAAAGACGTCTTCACGCAATTGGCAAACGTGGGTGGCTGATCATAAACATGATCTCATGGTGGTCAGACTCAGACGGGCACCGCTTTCATGTTCGGTCTGCTCAGCCCTATGATCTCAACCCTCCGCTTCGCCTCAGAAGAGCACATTCCCTCAGAAGTCAAAGACGCGGGCAACACGGTGCCCAATCCCATCCCCAGCGCATTCTGGTCCAATTGTTTCCGGGGCTTCCTAATAGCCGTGACGATATGCTTCTGCCTGGGAGGTGTGGACTCAATCCTCGCCCCTCCGACAGGAAATCCATTCATCCAGGTTTTCTACAACGTCACTCAGTCCTACGCCACCGCTGCACCTGATCTTGATCCTCACACTCACATCCTCCGCCATCGCCGAGATCGCCACCGCTTCGCGACAGCTCTGGAGTTTCGCGCGAGAGAAAGGGCATGCCAGGCCACTCGTGGCTGTCGCACATCACACCAGGCTGGAACATCCCACTAGACGCGGTGCTGGTCAGCTTGCTCGTTACAAGTGTCCTCTCCCTCATGAATGTGGGCTCTTCCGCTGCCTTGAAGGCCATTTTAGCCTTGACCACGGTCAGTCTGGTGACGTCCTATATCACCGTCATCGTCATCAGCTGCTCGCTGCTGAAGCGTATTCGCGGCCAAGCACTACCGCAGTCTTGCTGGAATCTGGTCATCGCGATGGCCTACCTCCTCATGGTCTACGTCTGGATGTTCTTTTCCACCGCCACGCCCGCGGAACCGAGCACAATGAGCAAGGCGATTGTATTGTTTGCGGCAATTATGACGACCGCTAGGGTATACTACATCATCCGAGGACGGCATCATTATGTTGCGCCTGTAGTTTGTCAAGCGCGCGGAGTACGGACGATCATGTAGATGCAGATCGATCCTACTGCTCTGCAATCTATTGCTTCTAAGCTGTAACCTGTCCCACCGGCTTCCACTCCTCCACCCACTTCTTCACAGCCTTCATAAATTTGAAGAACCCCACATTGAATTCCTCATGCCCGTACTTCTTATCCACCACCCGCTCCGGGAACGCAATGCCCGCACCATAGACGCCTGGGAGTCTTTCCAATTCACCGACAGCACCATCTCGAGATTCCTTGACATAGTTGAAGACACCTCTATCGTGATCGAAATGCGGCGTGATCACGCTACCATTACTCGAAAGCTTAATAGCAGGTACAGGGTCTCTGTTGTATCCAATTGCCTGGACAACGTACTCACACCCCGGGAGTTGGGTTTCGTAGATCTCCTTTTCGGTCCCTGGCTTGTACGCCACTTTCGTCAAGACTGGAGAGATCTGGCTGGAGGGGAGAGTTTCAGGCTCGAGGTTCTCTTTCGCCCAGACTGCGGCTTCGCCTTTGAGACCGGTGTTGTCGCGGGCGATGAAGCCGTCTTCGTATTCTGCGTAGCGGAGTGGGTGCCGGGTGAACCATTTTACGTGGAGGTTTGAATGTGATGAGAGGGCGAGATTTGTTAGGTTCCGGAGGACGAGGACTGCGCTGTGGGATGCTCCCATTACTGCTATTGTGGTTGGAGCTGATGGGGAGAGGATTTGAGATAGTTGTGAGGGCATCAGAGCTGTGTCCAGATGGAGGTGCTTAAGGCCTTGTGGTTCGAAAGGGAGAGGTGGATCCTTTGGCGAGGCACCGGTGCAGAGAATCAGACGTTTTGTCTGGATGTTGGTGATGTCTCGAGGCGTCTTGTTCTCGGCGTCAATGTTGACTGTCCAAGTCGAGCTCGATTCGTCCAGTGCGGCTTCTGTTACTCGACCTCGTTGTGTGATGACTCCGGGAGTTCTCTTCAAGCCTTGGGTGAGCATTAGGCACATGTCAGCGGCGTGGCTGAGAGTGCAGCCTTTCTCTTGGTCTAAGTGTCGGAGGTCCTGAAGTTTGTCTTGTCGTCCATCCACAGGCACGCCATCACTAGCGCTGGGCTCCTCCCACCGATCTCGAGACGGCAGTCCACTGACAATCTTCCTGAATGGCGCGACAGCTGTTGCATAATCGATGAACAGCTTCACCTTCGTATTTGAGGGCACTTCCCGATAATACTTATTGATCCTGCCACCATCGAACGAATCGTCAACCCATAGTATACGATCAATACGATTCTCCAGTAGGTTGCCAACAGCAGTAATTCCAGCAGGTCCAGCACCGACCACTACAGCCTCATACGTTCCGTATGGACCAGACATTGTAGTAGCTTTTCGTACGCTGATTGACTTTGTTGTCGACATGACAGTTTGGTTCCGAGACAATGATTGCTGAACAGCAGACGCCCTCGAAGATATCGATCTCTCACAGCGAGGAGCCGACACCACACCCCTAGATCGAGCTTGCCATGCTGCATGTGAGAGCAAGCACCTTCCCGCATCGGATCCCGACGCCTGCAGGCGCTTGCGCAGCTTCGTCGTGCTCTGTGAGCGCAGACTGAGCACTAAGGTTCGAGATGCATGACCGCTCGGGAACACTGTTCTGGATGCCATT
Organism: Mycosphaerella arachidis; assembly: GCA_001297265.1. Lineage (NCBI taxonomy): Eukaryota > Fungi > Ascomycota > Dothideomycetes > Mycosphaerellales > Mycosphaerellaceae > Mycosphaerella > Mycosphaerella arachidis. Next base: position 32,878 of record LIHB01000139.1, read on the forward strand.
TCGTCTTTGAGTCTGCGACGATAGTCCTCGATATATGTCGATGCCAGCCGAAAGTCACGAATTCCTGATCAGTCACAGTTCTTGGGCTGGGGCTGCCGCCAAACACCAGTATGCGACAGGCTCCAAGGTTGAACCCAACGCAGCACACCAGACGCGTATCCAATCAACGCCCTGCGCACGAATAGCCTCGTGCTGGTGGCAAGTCGAGGTGCAGTCCAGTATAGTGCGTAGCCGATGGCCCGAAGCCTGCGCGTTGTGCGCGTTTGAGATTGTCTTGCTCCGAAGCGGTGGAGTCTGGCCTGTCGCTTTCTTGCTGGACTTGATCGCTGGGACGCAACGGCCGTATAATCGAGGTGGGCGTTGTTGACCTCAAAGAAAATAATATTTCTCGTGAAGTCTAGATGCAAGGGTGCGAGGGGTGGCGAATCTGGCGATGCTTGGCAGAGAGAGGTCTGATTCGGGTGAGACAAGCAGATCCAGGTAAAATGTCAACGAATGAATGGCACGTGAGATGATTCGAAGTCGCAGGATCAGGTGCGCCACGAGGTCGGATAGCGTAGAACATGGCATCAAGTATGTGTAGCTGGAAAAGATTTTGATCGAATGATTCATCAACAGAGAAACGATGGCGCCATTGTCGGCTTCGAGCACGAACGCCACACTTGTGACGATTAGACGTCGCTATACTGTGCTTCGAAAAGCATACAGGAGCCATCTTCCCTCTCACTGTATCGTCTCAGATATCGCGATCATCAGAACCACCCCCTCGCGTCCAACTTCGCCTTCCTTCTTTCCGCTTCCATCTCCTCTCGTGGTCCCTTGAACCACAGACAGACGTCACTGTTTACTGCTCCCTTGCCCACTGCAAGATCGACATCAAATATGCCGCACTCTCCGATACAGAAGCTCGCCCTCACGTGCACGCCTCCTTTCCTTTCCTTTGCACTCTCGCTGAGGTAAGGGCCAATGAAATTTGTAACATGCCATGCGAGAGCAGCGGGCGCATATTTCGTCTTCAGCTCTCTTTCCCAACCTTCTGGCTCATCGTCGGTGATATGCACGAGAGCTGTCGAGACAGGTGAGCGCATGTTCGCCCAGTAGGAGATGACCTCGGCATCGCGGTTGGAGCCTTCCCAGAGCGTGGTGAGCCATAGGCTGATAATGATGGATTCGAGATTGTGGAAGTGCTTAATACTGAAGATCATAGGTCTCGTGATTGGCGTAGGTGAGAAGAGGATAGAGGAGCCTTTGTAGCCACAGAACTTGAGCTCCCTCACTGTATCTGCGTGATACGAGGCCAGTGTGTGCGTCATTGGAGGCATGCCTTTGCATCCCCATTGAGGCGTGTATACGAAGTCCTCTGGCGGCGGCTGAAGTTTCGATGGGCCCAACGCAAAAATGGCAGCCTTGTCTTCGGCCTCAAGACCATCGGGATCTTCTTCTCGCAGCACCTCGACAGCGTCTGAGCCATCTAGTCCCCAGCTGTTGCCGAGAGGGCTGCACACTCCAATCAAGACGATTTTGTTAAGTGCACAGGCATGGAGGGCACGGATAACTTCCCGCCGCTCGTCGCGTGGCATACCGCCCTCGACTTTGATCGTCTTCAGCGCTTTCATCTTGCTTGCGAAGTCCGTGATGAATCTGCGTCTGCTGTCTCGAGCGATCGGGTCTTGGCACCATGTCTCCTCAGTCTGTACTTCCCCACTACCGCTGTAGATGGTATCGATGCGTAGTTCGATGAGAGTACGACCGAGGTTGCCAACTACGGCTTCGACCCGACCTTTGATATCGGCAGCAACAGTCCGAGGAGAGAAGAAGTGATCCATTGGCCAAGCGAGACATTGTATGTTCGGATGGGCTTCCATAAATCGCAGACCAGCCAGATCGAACGACGAAGTGGCCTCACTGTTCCCAGACATTGTGGTGTTCGTAGGATCGCGGAAAGTTGTGAACGACCGGTCAAGTAGATACAGTGCGGGTGGCAAGATCGTCTCAGGTACAACACTGTTCCGTAGTTGAAATGCTCGTAGACGTGGGAAGCGGCACTCGAAGAGACTAAGGAACATGTATGACCACGATGCGAGGAACGCAGGGTCTTTTGAAGCGCCGATTCGCAGATGAGGGATACTGAGGACCCAGTCAAGGGTGAGCGAAGTCAGAGTATCACTGACACTTTGGAGCATGATAAGGGCAATATCGGAAGACGGCATCTTCTCTCGTTGCATTCTCTCCCAGAGACGGCCACGAACGATGACGTTTTCATCGCTAGCGTCGAATGCCTCCTCCCATGGACGACCTGCTGATTTGGTGGAAGAATCTGGGTCGAGCCAAGTGCCTCGATATGCATTGACAGCACGAGTGCGGTGGTCTGATGTGTGAATCAGCTTCGTCCTGAGAGGTAGGTCAGTGGTTTCTGAAATGGCCTGATAGATTCTGTCATCCAGAGCAATCGTCCTGTCGAACATGGAATCTAGAGGCAGGTGCTCCCGAGAGTGATGCAATTGTAGGTACTCTTGCCGATCAAGTTCATGCTGCTGTGAAAGCTCTTGCAGGTGTCCTAACCTCAGGATGTGATCCCGGCCGAATTTGAAGTCTTCGAACAACGAGGATGTCGCGGTCGTGTACATACCACCACAACCATCTTGCAGTGGCCTTGAAGAGCCACTTCGTGAGTAGTTGTACATGAATGCGGGTGCATGACCACTGTCATATGACCTTGGCCTAATGGGGAGTCGACGGAAACGAACAGACTCCAGACCAGACAGATCCAGCACCAACGGGAGATCGTAAGGGTGATATGGCAGACTGAGAGAAAGCCCGTTACTGATTCGACAGTTCTCGAGCCAAAGCTTGCTGATCCGAGCGCACTCAGCTCTTTCCCGGGTTCGTTCCCGATCGAAGAAACAGCGCAGGAGCGCATCAGTCAGGTTTGGATGGCCAAATACAATGCGCAGAGTGGTGACATTCTTGAGCTGCTCTGTGGCAAGTTCGACGAGCTTTATCGTCCTCGGATCTGCCGACAGTGTGCTGCCACTGAATGAGACATATGGCAGTTCCTGGAAGATGGCAGGTGGCGGGAGATGACATCGATGCGTCAACGTCTGCACACAAGCAGCTATCTCGGGCTTCTTGATGAACAGAAGCAGCTTCCTGATGAGGGGCGTGTCATCGTGATCATCGACGCCGTCGTCGTGTTCCGTCCTGCAGTCCACGAGCTCGACAGACTTCCAGACCAGCGGAGTGGCAACTTGGTAGCACCATCGGGAGGCTTGATTGAGACAGTATAAATCCGCGTGTCGCAGCCTTTCGAGAATGTCCTGAAGTAGCTCCTCTGGCAGCTGGCTCAAGCGAGAGGTGGTCATGATGGAACAAGCGGCAACACAGAAGCGGCGGGGTACATCTAGAACTATTTAGAACTATCCTGGTCATCGCTGTGGTCGCCCTGACATTTTTGCGTGTCCACCCGAGGCCAGGCAGTGAGGGATACGTCGTAGGAGCGTAGTGGGTGTTTCCGTAGGTGAGATGGGCTCGATAAACATGTCAAGTTGTGAAGGAAGGATGGATGCCTTGTTGCCTGAATCGATGCCCCGCCAACAGTCATGCATTGGAAATGATTCACTACACTTTTGGTATTGACGTATGACCACAACCTCCCTCACCTTTGCCCTGCTGATCACGCACTTCACGACCAAACATGGCGGACGAAACGAAACTGCCCGAGAGGCCCAAGGAGGTTGGCGAACAACAAGCAACAGAAGGCGGCGAGAAGAAAGGACCCAGCAAGAACGAACTGAAGAAGATGGCGAAAGAGAAAGAAAAGGCCGAGAAGGCTGCAAAGCGCGCCGCAGAAGAGGAGGCGAAGAAGAAGGCTGATGAAGCCAGCGACGTCAGCAAGGATGACTACGGCCAGCTGCCATACGTGCGAGAGAGCACCGGCGTGACACACGAGACTCTTGCGGAACTGGCCGAGCAATATGGTGGGAAACAGTTCGAACAGGATAAGAGGCCGAACGTCGTCTTCAGAGCGACCGTGGCCAATGCAAGGAATCAGAGCGCCAAGCTATCCTTCCTCAACTTCAAGCAGCACCCAAACAGAATCTCCGACACGATCCAGGCCGTGGTGGCTGCCAGCGACACCCTGAGCAGACAGATGGTCAAGTTCGCGGGCAACATTCCCACAGAAAGCAAGGTCATCGTGCATGGCGTGCTCAACACACCACCAGAGCCCATCAAGAGCGCAAGCATCGAGAACTTGGAGGTCCACATCAGAAAGATCTACACACTGGGCAAGGTCGAGAACATGCTGCCTCTGCAGGTTGCTGATGCTGAGCGTGCCATTCCGGCCGAGGGCGAGGAGAATGCCACCAGTGAAGATGGCAGGGCCATAGTCTCACTCAACACACGGCTCACAAACCGCACCATCGATCTCAAGTCAAATCTCAACCACGCAATCTTTGGCATCAAAGAAGGTGTGCAGGATCTCTTCCGCGAGTTCCTCAAGGCACGAAGGTTCCGCGTCATCAACACGCCCAAGCTCCTTGGAGCAGCCACAGAAGGTGGCGCCAACGTCTTCGAGAGCACATACTTCGACAAGAAGGCCTATCTCGCACAATCACCTCAGCTGTACAAGCAGATGATGATCGCCGCCGATTTCGAGCGTGTCATGGAGATTGGCAGCGTTTTCCGCGCCGAGAACAGCAACACTGCCCGCCACTTGACCGAGTTTATTGGCCTCGATCTGGAAATGGCGTTCGAGGAGAACTACCACGAAGTCGTGTCATTACTGGAAGAGCTCATGCTCTACATCTTCAACGGCCTCAAGACACAGTACAAGAAGGAAACTGACCTCGTCCGTGCCGTCTACCATGTGGAGGAGTTCAAGCTCCCAGATGCCGGCAAGGTCCCACGCCTCGATTTCGCCGACGGGATCAAGATGCTCCGCGACGCAGGCGTGGAAGTCAACGACTTCGACGACCTAAGCACGCCTGACGAGAAGAAACTCGGCGCTCTCGTGCTCGAGAAGTACGGTTCCGACTTCTACGTCCTCGACAAGTTCCCGCTCGCTGTCCGACCTTTCTACACCATGCCTTCGAAGGAGACGATGGCCAACTATGACGAGAAGAACCCGAACGCTGGCTACTCCAACTCTTACGACTTTTTCATGCGCGGTCAGGAGATCATGTCCGGTGCTCAGCGTATTCACGATGCGACATATCTCGAGAAGCGTATGCGTGAGCACGTCACACCTGTAGACCCCAAGGCACCTGGCCTCAAAGATTACGTCGACTGTTTCAGATATGGCTGCCCGCCCCATGCTGGTGGGGGTATCGGATTGGAGCGTATTGTCATGCTCTGGCTGGGTCTACCGAACGTGAGATTAGCGAGCTTGTTTCCCCGTGATCCCGGCAGGTTGATGCCCTAGGTGGTCTGCCAAAAGACCAGTTCATGGGCAATGAAAACGACTAAGATGTCGATGATAAGTGTAGCAGTGCCGCGCGTTAGGAGTCCAGCGATCGCCAGCAAGTCAGCTGCAGTGGGTACTGCAAAATGAATCATAGAACTCGGCGCTGCTCAGCTACAAAACGTATCAGCAGGGTTGACCACGTCATAGACAACAAATTTCAAGCAATGAAACAGAGCTGGCTCAATGCAGGGCTGATGACAGATCGATGTTCTTTGCCGTATCCTTCAGCACTCCTCCATACAGCCTTGCGCAACCGCTGTAGCACGTTCATCTTGGAGACCACACGGAAATGGAGAAAGACCATCACGATCTTACTCATCGACGCTACAAAGCTACCTGTCTACAACCTGGGCCTAAATTGCACCATGGGTCCACCTTCTTTGATACTCGTAAACGAATCCTTCAACTGAAACTCCATCTTCCTTTGCCTCCCATACTCCCGGCCAACACTACCTTCGCCAACTGTGCTCCCTGGAGCAAGTCTCATATCAAAGAGAAACACAACCCTCGCCAGCGTAACCGTCAACTCATGGTACGCCATCCCCTTCCCAATACAGCCCCTCGGCCCAACACTGAAGGGACAAAACGCAGACTGTGCCAAAGCCAAGCTATCGCCCGTGATTTCGGGGGATGAACCCGCAATCCAGCGCTCAGGCTTGTATTCGAAAGGCTGAGGGTAGTACTCTGGGTTATGCTGGATGCTGTAATGAGGCACTCCCACTACTGTCCCCGCGGGGATGGCGTGGCCGTCAATTCCGATTCCACCAGTCAGGACTTCTCGCGGGAGCAGGCCTCCGACTGAGGGGGAGAGACGCATTGCTTCGTCGATGCAGGCGCGGAGGTAGCTAAGATTGCCGACTTTGGGTAAGATGGAGATGTCCTCGACAGTTTCAAAGGCAGAGCGAACTTCCTCCGCTAGCTTCGCGAGCGTAGCGGGGTGATGCACCAGGTAGAAGAAAGTAGCGGCCAAAGCAGTAGACGTCGTATCCGAGCCCGCGATGATGAGCAGGTTACTCTCGCCCCAGAGCTCCGGCGTCGTGAAACCTGCACCAGTCTCCGGATCTTTGGCTTTGAGGAGGTAGTAGAAGAAGTCCTTCCTATCGACGTCTAGACCCATTTTTGTGCGCTCTGCCGCTTGGCCTTTGGAGTATTGCATGTACCTCGCGCGTCCCGCAGCGATTTTCCGGAAGAAGAATTTGTCGAGGTGGTACTCGTGGATTGGGAGGTAGGTCCCGCAAATGAGGTGGCGGTGCGCAGCGTTCCCGATGAGGTCGATGGCGAAGCGGTTATCGGGACGCTCGAGCATTCCGAAGGCTTTGCCGAAGCAGAGATCGCCCATTATGTCGAAGCTTAGGTAGTTGGCCTGGTCGGAGATATCGACGGGTTGAGCATAACCTTTACTCTCTGCGCTTGTAGCGGAAGGGGTCGTGCCCGCGAGATTCTGGCAGAACTGCCGGATGTGGGCTAAGATGTGGTTCTCCATGGACTTGATTGCCGCATCGGAGAAAGCATGGCTGAGGACTCTGCGCTTTCGAGCGTGGATGGATTTGTCGATTGAGCTGTGGGTACTGGCGGAGTCCTTTGTGGCCCAGAATGCTTGGTAGAATCTTGCCTTGCGGACGTTGGATTTGAAGCCGTAGATGTCTTTTAGAGCGGTGTTGGTGTTGAAGGAGAGGCTGTTGGGGCCGAAGCGGACGATGGGTCCGTACTTTTCGTGACATCTCCAGAATTCTAGATGGCGGTCGCCGCGTAGGGCGTGGTAGGTTTGGTGGAGGTCTGTGAGTTTTGCTAACAATGGTCCGGGGTATTTGGACAAAGGATGAAAATAAAGACGGTAAATTACCAGTCCTATGAGGTATGCTGACAGACCAACAGGCAGGAGAGCCAAAAGGTTTAATGATGAGATGGCCAGCATTTCCGATGGAGATGGGATGGCAGACAGGACGTAACTCACGCTGCACTTACCTGGGCAAGCACTTCTTTATGGAACAGCACAAAGCCGAGCCCACGTGAGAAAGGTGGTCAGCACTGGGACGGATAATCGCGGTTTGGCCATTGATCTGTACGACGTAACTCCGACATGCACATAAGTATCGAAGATTCCCCAAGCGCGACACGACGGCGACTCCGCAGTGGGAGGTGATGTTTGCAGGAGGAGAGAGATGTGATTTGCTGAGATTGTGCTTAAGCCGAGATCACACGTGATGACTTAGCTGTGCCACGAATAGCCGCTGTTGGCATCGTTCCTGCTTGAAGTTCATCATTGATCGTCCTTGATCTCCATCAACCTCGTCGAAGACTTCATCCATCCGGTTCAGTCCTGGGGTCTGGCAGATCCTCCACCATATGGCATGATCAGACAGTGACAGAACTGATCGTGTTAGTGTCGTTGACAGATCGTATTCCGTTCCGATGGATCACGCAAGCCACATCTTGACAACAGCTCATTTAGCAGCATTCCAGTCGGTCTGGCATATCCCTCACATTGTTCCATGATAAAGAGCCACGGCAAGTACACTGTCCAGACTATCACCGCATACATGCACGCAGTGACTACCACGCGAAGCATGCATGTGGCCATGATCGGAACTGGCGTATGCGGACTTCTCCTAGCACAAGGCGTGAAGAAAGTACTTCACGCGGCGTAGTGATGATGGGAGTTCAGCTTATCGGTTCACCACGGCATCGGCTTCACCATCTTCGAGTCAGAGCGGTCCGCCACCGACTACAAAGCAAGAGAATGGTACCCAACCCTTCTTCGAAACATAACATTGCCCGGCGTACTGATCTGAGTAGGGGCATTTCAATCAAATAGGCACTACCACTCCCCGAAGAACTACTCCCGGACGACCTGCTCCATCGACTCCAATCAGCCTCAATAGAACCGCACTACATCTTCCCCGACACCGGAAACGTTCTGCCGGAGTATAACGCCAGCACTGGCGAGCATGCAAAAGACATCCCTCTAGCCAAAATGCTGCGTGTCTCCCGCCAAAAATTTGGAGCCCTTCTATCCTCAAGCATCTCCATCCAGTACCCCAACCGCTTTACCACCCAGCGAACGCTCCAAGACGGACCCAACCGTACCCGCTCTCTTCGCGGATGGCTCTTCCGCCATTCGTACTCTCATACTCGGCGCAGACGGAGCAAATTCCCATCGTTCGCGACGCAGGCGAAGGTCACGCCCCAGAACAATTCCCTATGGTGACTGTCATTTACACCTCTCTCCCCACAAAGCTGAAACAGCTCAAACCATCAAGAAAGCTCTCAGCCCAATCATGGCAATAGGACCCCATCCCGCAGGATAGTTACTGCCAGTGCAGTGTTGGGGCTTGTCGTCCAAAAGGTCCCCGATCCCGGGAACCCCGAACGAAAACCGTAAATTTTCCCATCGCATTGGAACTGCACTGCACCAGGAAACCTGAAGAAGACGAAACCCAGACTTGACCCCTCTATAACCCTTCCCCAACTCCAACTCCAAATCCAACCTGAAACATCTCCAAAAAAAAACTCTGCCGAACCCTTCACCAAGATCCCCAAATCCACTCCTCCCCCCACCGCTCCCGTTGCCGCCACCAAAATCAGAATTTCCACACCTCTCCCAATCCCCGACGACCTTTTGAAAGGAGAAGTCGTCCTACTAGAGACGCAGCGCACCGCACGCCATGACTTTCCATCGCGGTCAGCGTCTCAAATCATGGTATCGCCCTGACGTCGCCAAGCTCACCAGGTGCTGGCGGCTGTGAACACGGGACGCAAAGGACCAGCGTGGAGCTTGCGGTGTTGGAGGACGAGAGTGAGATGAGATGATCAAGCGAGCTGGTGAGAAATTGGCTGTTTCGAGAATGAATACGGAGATGATGCATGATTGGGAGAGGTTGCAGGCTAGTCCGAATGTGTAGAGTGCGTCGGGGATAGGAATAATGGATTTCCAATGAAAAAGTTCTGGGGTAATCAATTCACGACGGGTCTCAGCGGTCTAGTAGGCTGATACACGTACACGACATGATACATTGATCTAGGTCTCATGCAGAGTTCAGTAGGAGCCTCAACTCAGGATCCCTCGCGCTCTCCGGATAGCCTTGACGAATTCATCTTTATCCTCCTCCACCATGGTGAGGTCGTAGGATGGGATATACACCCAAAACGCCACCTCCGGTAATTCCCACACGTCTCCATTCCAGATGATGCCCTGGGGCATATACATCCACTGCGGAAAGGCCGTGCTCTGCTCGCCATCCCAAATCATGCCCTGCCCATCATCCCACGTGGCATCTTCCTAGTATGCACTCCCACCAAACCTCAGCCCAGGCAGACCTCCACTAACAGCCGGGGGATTCGAGATCGGGACGCCACCAGTCGTGAAGCCACCTCCAACGTATCTCGAGCGTGACGACTCACCCGGGATACTTCTATAGCGCGGGTCTCTGCTGAGTCTAGCTGGCGGTTGACCCCAGGTATTGTCGAAGAAGGAATTGTTGCCGTTGGGACCACGGTCGATCGCCCACTCTGGCGGCTTACACCAGTTGCTAAAGTAGTCGCGACGGGTCTCCATGGGGCCTTCAACGTATCCGGCGAGGCTCTCGTAAACAGGTAGGAGAGCGCGAGTGAGACCTTCATCCCACGGTACTTTGGCCTCGCCGGTTGTGCTTGTGGTTGCCGTCGGACGTGAATTTGGGGACACCATGGACGACCTAGCACCGATGGGAGCGAGACGGCTGAGGGTCCTCGTCAACAATGGTGAGTCGGGCTCGGACTTGAGAGATAGTGTCTTGATGCTCTGGAAGAAGTCATCTTGGCGAGCAATTTTGCTCGATGAGAACCACCACTCTCTCAACTCGTCTTCAGGAGAAAGCTTCTTGAGTCTGGTCAGACGCTGCGTCAAGAGTTTGAACGGTCCCGCATCTTCGCCGACATGAGATGGGCGGAGCACACTGTATGCGCCGGAGGTGACGCGACTCTCTGATGACGACAGCGGGAAGTCAGTGTCAGGCACGCTGTCGCCTAGGCTTGCCAGACGTCGCTGGGCCGCTGGCTGCATGGGATACAAGTCTTGCCATCCGCCCAGCTTGGCGTTGTGCGCTTGCTTCAACTCTCGCTCTGTCGGGCCCGACTGCGAGTCGGTGATGGTCAGTTGCGGAGAGAAGGTCGGGAACGGTTCCACCTCTGCTTCTGTGGTGTTGTAGACAGATCCGAAGGGGTCATGTAGGACGGTGCGCTCGTTCTGGCTAGTGCTACGCTCCTTTGCAGTCTCCCCAAGCTTTCGAAGCTGGTCGCGCATCGCCTCGCGGGAGTTCATGGGAGTCGCAGGTTTTGGACGTGAAGGCGTGTCCACGCTGTCAAGTGATAGCTGCCGTTGGGAGCCGATCTCAACACCAGCAAAGTACCTCGGCGGCATCGATGTGTGAGTCGTAGATGCAGCTGCCGGAGAGGGAACATTGGCAGCTCCACCGACAAGCAGGTGGGCGGGCTTTGCTCTTGTTCGCATATGGGAAGGAATGTACTCAGGCGTACCGCTCCCCAAGGGCTGAGTGTGTACAGTCGGCTGGAAATTGCCGACTGAGGCGGACAGGCTGGACTTGAGAGGCGTACCATACGATGGAGGTGGCATGGCGGCGGTGAAAGGGTCGTCGTTCCGAAGCTCAGGCTGTGGCCGTGGGTTATATGCATACTGAGTAGTATGTGACAGACGTGGACCCGCGGGGATAGCGACCGGAAGATTGCGCTGCGGATTGATGCGCACAGCGCCGTGCGTGTTGGCTATAGCTTGCTGCCGCATCGCATTTTCCTGCTGCCGACGGTGTGCCTCCATCTGCGTATCAATCTGATTGCCAGTGGTGGTGAAGAAGCGCGACTTTGGTGACTCGACCTTCTCGATCGTGGTGGCAGCTGGCTGCTCTGGAGGTGCACCCATAATCTGCTGAATCTCCTGCTGGCCGAATGGCTGGCCCATAGTCGTCTGCTCGCGCTGCTTCGAAATGGCGCGGAAGTATGACAGGGTGTTCTTCTGAAGTGTCTGCCACGCTGTTTCGCCCTTGAGACGATCGGAGCCCAGCTGACCTTCGACGCGCTTGCGAATGTTGGAGAAGTTGCCTATGTTCTCCCATTGGTAGCGATTGAGGCTCCACATGTGGGCGCCGACATCACCATTCGGGTGCATCACAAACTGAAGCTGAGCATCGTTATAGCCAGGGTTCATGTGAAGGAACTCAAGTGGTGGGAGATCTATGCCGAACACCTTTTGAATCTCCTCTCGGTCGAACGTGGCCTCGACCGTCTTCTGCTTCACCTCTGGCTTGTCCTCGTACGGGCGTAGCTGGTCTGCGACTGGCTTGCCGCGGCGAGGGTACTGGAAGCCTTGGTCGATCAGCATGGAATCGTGGCGCTGCATGTCGTAGGCGGCCGTCATGTTGGACATGGTCGAGATGGAGCGCGAGAGCGAACTGTCACGCGACATGGACGGGTAGAAGGTGTTGATGCGGCGCTCGGGGGCGGCGGTGGCGGGAGGAGCATCTTCGAGGTCGGGATGTTGGCCAGCAATGTCCCATCCGATGTTCATCTTCTTGTACGCCGGCTTGCTGCCCTTGTCTTTGTCGCGTGAGATTGGGCGCTGGCGGTCGTTGTGTGCAGGCGCGGTGAGTGCGGCCTCTGCCTGTTGGATGCGCTCATTCTGGCGGCGCAGTTTGGCTTCGGCGGTGGACAGTGCTATACCACCGCCACCGCCGTATTCTGAGTAGGCGGAGGTCGACGACATGGCGGTAGCGAGGGACTTGGCAGGTGAGTGCTTCTGGTGTTTCGGCTCTGGTGGGATAGGGATGCCGCCCTCGGAAGACGAGGTTCCGGCGCGTGAAGTTGGAGACTCGTGGGTGATGCTGTGGTCAGTGGCGCGCGATAAAGGTCGCGTGCCGTGCGATGCAGGTCGCGTGCTGTCCAGCGCAGGTCGCGAGGCAATGTCAGGCAGTTGCGCTCCTACCGGGAGGCGACTTTTCGGCAGTCGTGCTGCCGTTGACTGCTTGCTCCGCTTCGGAGGCATGTGCACTTGCCGCCGCCGCCGCCGCCGCCGCCGCCGCCGCCACCACCACCACCACCACCGTCGCCGCTGAACACTCGTTGCCGATGTTGATGAGAATGACTTACATGTACTGTTGCCTGCCGTCGGGCTGCTGTCGTCGAGGAAGACGCGTTCCTGCTGGTGAATGAATGTGGGTGGTGGCGCCGTGTGCTGCGATGCATCTCGTGGCGCTGACGTTCCGAAGAGATGTGAGGGCAAGTGCAGCTCTCAACGGTGGGAAGGCGCTGTACCTGTAGAACTAGCCCCCAAGTAAGCTGCCTCCATCCGCGACAAACGCTCAACTTCACCTGCATGAACCTCACGTCGCAGCCTCGCAGCTCGAAAACCTCACATAACACCGGACATTGATATTCTGGACAGCCCAACAGTACCAAGAGTCTCATGTCTATGGTATCAACATATCACTCCGCCGCGACCGAACTCCGTTCCCTTGCCCAACTACCCCCACCCCCCTCCACCTACATGGCTATTTGATCTCCCGCACTGTCCCTGCTTTCCCTGCTCGAAGCCGGCAGAAAATACCGCGAGTGTTGCAACAGCCGAACCTCCCGGACGGCACATTTCCACAGCTCTTGATTCAATGCGAACACTACGATAGCTCTTGTCTCGTCTGTCTTCTCTGCCGTTCTCCATGCGTTGCAATCGTAAGGCTCTACATGTATTCTGTCGTGAGATGTACTCGTCGTGCTCTCGGACGAGGCAATAAAACGCGTCAGATCCGGGATGACTTGGTATCATTCGTCTATTCCCCAGTAGAGGGCCACCAAATTAGCCGGACCCTATCCTCCGCGCATCAACGCCTGCGTGGGGGCCTTATGACATCTGGGAGGAAGGGGGGCCTGCGAGTATAAGAGCAGTACAGAACATCGCTGACGACAATCCATGCGGTCGGGTGGTGAAGAGAACGTGCTTCACTCAACGTGGCTGTGCCCTGATGTACGCACGGCAGTTCCCACAGTTCAGCTCGAGATCCTGACCTCACGGATGACCCAGCTGCTGATCTCGTGATAGACCTACGGAGAGAAGAGGTAGACCTGTGTGCGGATACAAACAGTTCTCTCTCTGCTCAGTGGTGGCTCTATGACCACTTCCTGTTCATTTCTCCATCTTAAACTTTTTCTTCTTAGTACCTTGTTTATAACATCACAATACCCGAAAAGTACATTCACCCAACGTGCTTCAAGATCGCGTCAGCCCATTCTCTCTCGCGGACTCAATTCTACCAGGCCAGCGTAAGGCTCTCGCTCTTTTCCTGATGGACCCTAACGCGAGAATTCCCAGTACTGCGAACGTGCTTCCGTAGCAGAAAGGTTGGTGGAGAGAGATGGTGCTGAATATTGATGGAGTTGGTCATTTGTTACCAGAGCTGCCGGAAAATGTCATGGAGAGTGCTGGGGATTTCCGGATTGAGATGGAGGAGGCGAAGAGGATTAGGTTGGAGGTGACGAAGGAGCGGAAATCGTTTGTGGATGATCATGATACGAGGTTGAAAGCAGGAGCAGTTTAGTTTTTGTGAGTTGTGAGATATTTCCAGAGAAGGTTCTAAGCTGTGGATCACTCTTCATCGTTGATCTTGAAAACAACTTTACCAGCTCCCTCTCCCACTTCCGCAAACGCCTCCTCATAAGCCTCCATACCGTACTCTGCTCGTATCAAAGGCACTCTGACCTTCCCCTGCTCGATCAATTCCGTAATCTGTTCCAAGTCGATGGCACTTGGCTTCATCACGAAGAAGTAGCCCTCGATCTCATACCGGTTTCCTTGCAAAAACGGAGGTACAGACAGCCTCGTGACCCCGAACTTCACATTTTCGCTCGGAGGGACTATGGTATAGAGTGTCCCGTGCGGAGCAAGAGAAGTCCAGCACTCGTCGAGACTGCCGTCAATCCCGCCAACGCAGTCGTAGATGATGTCAAATGATTCGAGATCACTAATGTGAGTTTTCGCACGGTCGCAGACGATGTCTGCGCCAAAGTCTTTGACGAGTTTGATATTGGTGGCACTGCACGTGGTGGTGATGTGGAGCTCGCGGAAAGGCGAGGCGCGGAGGAGTTGCATGTACCATAGCCCGACTGAGGTTGAGCCACCGTTGATGAGGATGCGAAGCGGGGTGTCGTTACCTGGAGGCGCTTCGCGCTGTAGTGCGTGGTAGGAGTGTTCGTAGATTCCTTGCCACGCTGTCAGAGCGCTCACGGGCACGGCCGCTGCTTGGACTGCGGAGAGGTTCGTTGGGCGAAGCGTTAGTTCGGTCTCGGTGGCCGTTATGTAGTCTGCTGCTGCGCCTGTAGCCAGAAGTCAGCGGCGTGTCATGCAGTGCATATCTCCACGACAACACTGGTTATCGCCCATCTGCTGAGCGGGTTCCGTCACCCTGCAAACTTACCTGGATTAGGATATTCGACTCGCATGTACACCTTGCTCCCTGCTTTGAACTTTCCAATATCAGGAGCTATGGCAACCACGCCCGCGAATTCTACACATGGAGTGAATGGGTCTGCGTGAGCAGGTCTGGGCCAGGTGAGCTCTCCAGAGGTGATGGCTGCGGCAGAGACCTTGACGAGATATCTCTGCTGACTCGGACTTGGTACAGGCATTTCGATAAGGCTGAGTTGCTTTGCTGCTTGAGCATATTGCACTGCGCGCATCGTCTGGGGCATCTCTGCGAAAATGAGGTTACTTGGAGAACGACGTTGGCTATTCGATGTATTCTGAGTATGTGATCTTTTAGGATCAACAAGATCCAGGAGGGAAAAACGCTTGATATGTGCTGCGGAAAGCTGGTTACACGGCAGTACCGAATTTTTCCGGAAGTAGTGCCCACTGGCGAAGCACTGCATGGTGCAGGCAATGAGCAGGGAGCCATCGCGGGGTCAGCAGGCACGGAATGGACTTTTCGCATACACGAGCAGATTTCCTTCGTTGTTATCGGCAAGCCGAGCTCGACGTAGTACCCGGCTTCGCCAAGTCGCCACTACACTTCCCAATTCGGAAAGGGTTTCGTTCAGCTCACGCAGTCGATTTCGGTTTTGGCGGAGCAAATGACACATCGAAACTGGTAGCAGGAGATGACAAACAAGCGCTTGGAGGTAGTTCATCAACGTCCGTGATGGAGTCGCGAATAGCCAGCAGCGATGTCGCGAGAGCTTCGGTCAGTGGTCCCTGTATTGTCTCGTCGTACAAAAAGCCATGCTGCATCATCTTGAGCCTTTCCGCGAGCGCCCGGACGCAACACTCATCGGCCAGGATAGCCAGTTGAACGACTTTCAGGCTGTAGACCTGCAGCACAAACCATGAAGCAGTGTCAGAGGCCACTGGTGAGCACACATAGCCGATAGTCAATAGCCAGAAAATCAGGCATTGATCGACCTCCATGCGTTCGTACGACAGTCCTTGTAATAGCTGCTGCAGTCGCTGAGCCATGATTTTGATAGTCTTGAGCCTCCCGGTGATGTTCATTGTAAGTAATGTCCACATGATCAGAGCCATTTTGACGGCGTTTGTCTCGTCTGCAACATAGTCGAAAGCTAAGGTTTTGTTGCGGACCGCCATATTGCGCATCGTGATCCAGTGACCGATCTGTAAAGCCCGTTTGGTAGACACGGTCACTGTGCGCATTTGAGATTTGACCAGGTATACCTCAACGATTTGCTGCACCAAATCTTTAAGCTCCAGTGGCATGATGGAAGTATCTTGAGTAAGTAGCAAGCTTCCTGGTAGTCGACTTAGGTTAGTCGTACCATCTATCTCGCCATCCTGCAACTCAAGCAAGTCGGATGGACCTGGGTCGTACTCGCAGTCACACAGGCAAGGTTTGAGGTCAACACAAGCCAAGAACAAGTCGCCCATCAGAAGTTGCTCCTGCAGGTGTTTGTTCTCCACACCCATGATCCCGCCCCGATGATCAACTAAGGATAGAGCCGCCTTGAGGTGCATTCGTGCAGTCTCGAAGTTATTCCTGTACGATTCTGCCGAGACCAGGAAGACAATGCATTGAAGAAGAGGATCGAGTCCTACATGAGGATGTGCCTCTGACGCAACACGAGTTCGCAGGAGCTGGAGTGCTTGAGCCGAATAGCTGTCCTCGTTCCGCGCGACGTTCCAATAAGATAGATGGTCCACGTGCTGAAGCCTACAGGATGCAGCTGTCAGTAAGCAGAACATCATCATGTCGTCCTGTACAGCAGTGGACACAATACGGCTGACAGAAGTCTTGAAGATGTAAGGACCGCGGCTCTCGAAAGGCTCATTTGGCCACTGCGCTGGGTGGTAGTAGAACACATAATACCGCAATAGGCCACTGATGGTGCTGTCGAGCTTGACTGCTGCCGTATCGAACGGGTCAAGTACGAGGGTCATACATCGGGAGTGATGGTCGTAGAGTTCCTTGGGTCGGCTGGTCTGCTGTGGCTCACTATTTGAGACAATGACCTGACCAGGTTTCGCCTTCAGTTTCCGCTTTCGTGGTCTGCCTCGCTGTATCCTGCTCTGTATGGCGGATCGCTCCTCCTTGGAACTCTGTAATAAATTTCCTGAGCTAATGTCCCGATTTACCCAGAAGTGTTCTTTCGACATCTTGAGCTTAGTGGGCACCGTCATATGGTGCGGGCACCTTGCCACCGGACTGAAGCTGTACTGCCTGTGTGCTGTCCTGTAAGAGCAATGGAATATTGTGACGACGCTGTCAGTGAACAGTGAACGTGCGCCATTCTGTTCGTGGTCAGTGGAGTTAGCTGATGAGCTCCACTGCTGGGTTGCACTGCATCGAAGCTGATCCGAGACGCGGCGATTTTGCCGCTGTGGCTGGCATGCAATGTCAGCTGAACTTTGAATTACGCATTACGTGCACTTCCTGAAGACAACAATACCGGTCATTTCGTCACGAGTTTTCACGTGAGACCGCCGAACGTGGGAAATGGAGGTGGTCTTCCCACCTAATTGGTAGCACTTGCCGCCGGCCATGTTGCTGAATGTGGGGGCTCGGATGGCAGCCTTGGCTCACTATGGGAGCCAACGGAGTCCGCAGTTTGTAGTACTCGAAAGTAGGATATTCAGGAGACCAGGATATGGCATAATATCAATCATGTGGTTGTCGTTGTTGAAGAACACATGGACTCTGGTTTCCATTTCGCAGCGAGGTCTGTGCCCAGGCGGATGGTGCCGCGGTAACCCGGACGAGCCAATATACATATAGTCTCCTATCGGAGCTCAGTACTGGCTGCGCTGCCATTGGCTTCGAACGTGCCCCTTTAGACCCTTAGGGGGCCACATGATACCGCACCAGCCCGGCACCGAAGTTCGAGTACCGCAGTGGCGACGAGCACCGTCTGGGAGGGAGAGTCTGAGACCACGCTCGCTACCGCTACCAGATGGAAGCGCTCTATGTGCCGCATGCGGTGCCAACCGACGTTCTATGCATGATCAATGCATACCAAATGTGATACACCATGCTACACAGCTGATCAGCTAGCGGCTCGGATCCGGCACAGCAGGAGAGGTCGGTCCACAGACTCGCGGTGACTAGTCCGCTCATCGGGTGCTCAAACAACCACGGCGTACGATACAACCTGGTTGACATCTGGCGGAAACATGCGATGCCTTCAGAAGCTACATGTTGGTGCTCTGCAGTGACTTCGCATTGACGGACTCCAAGCCCAAAGCACCACTTGCTTCAATCCAGATATTTTAACGCGAAAAATGTCGCAGCAGAATTCTAGTTGGTGCAAATTGTGCGCAGAGGCTCGCTCTATCGATTTTGTGAATCAGAGTTCGGTTTGCCTAAGGAAAACCGTTGCTGTCGCCGGGGAAAAAACCAGATCCCACATGGTCCAGCACCTATCACCGCCGGGTTGCGTACAACAATATCGACTGCCAGTCTGCCGCTCGAGCGAATGCAGATAGACCACTGAACAGAAGTATCTGCATAGCCGTTGCAATATCTCCTCATCCACATATTAGGGGCGAAACTTGGTATGGCCTCTGCGACACGGCGTGGTTCCAGATTTGACATTTCACTGGACACCGGTCGGGCCAGCGATTGAACTGTTCACACACTACGGCAGCTGTAGTATCTGGCATATCCCAGCGATATCTGGTACCAAACAAAGGCGCCAAGGGATGGTGTCCCGCATCTGGCCCAATCACATTACCAAGTTGCAGCAGAGACGTCTTCGCCCCCAGATCCGCGACTCGCTAGGCGTCTAGGCCCAGACCAATGTCAGAACTACCATGCGTGGCTAGGATGGGTGACCTGCGCGCACGGCTCAGTATCCGTTCAACCTTAAGATCGGCTCGGCTGGCTGACCGAGGGCTTCGGCGACATCTCGTGCACATCACATCTATGCTACAAGAACGGGTCAGCCTTGGTGCTTGCAATCTATATGCATCTCGATGTACATCTTTCCCAATGCTTCTTTGGTATGCGCACGAGTACAACAGGCATTTGAACGGTTATGAGTTGTGTCAAAGGCCACTTTGAATGTCTGCTGCCAAAGTCCCATAGCATTTCACGTGGCTATTGGCGCTAGTGCATTACGATTCAGGCACGTGGTCAATAGCATACGCCACGAATACACGACTCAGATTCTTCCGCTTGGGGACATCCTCCGACGGCTCACGTTTGGGCCAGATCAATTTTTTGGGGCCTTTCTTGTCGTGCGTCCAGGCCGGACGCTGCTTGCGCCGCCATGAAAATGCTGCATGGTCCACATCTCATCCCAGGTCGATTTGCTTTCCTGGTTGTTGCTTCTGATCGGATAGTCCTTTCCCGTAGACCTGCGATACACACGCCTTGTGTCGATCATCGCAACCATCACCATAATCACTGGAATTCGTGACCAGGCTCCGCTCTGCACATGGCGCCGAACAAAGGAAAGGAGAGCCTCCTGGAGCTGTGCAATCGAACCATCGCTCTAGGCAACAGCATTGCTGTACATACTTTGGAATACCTCAGCATCGCAAAGGCTCCTCGCCATGGCTTCAAAGAGCTCGCAGTCGAGTTCCTTGAGGCAAGCCGGTCTCTGTTTCCAGCCAAAGCAGGTCTAGCAAGATCGACTGCCAAGTTCCCTACGGATGTGCAGCAAGAACTTCGTGAGAGGTTCGCGCAAACCAACAATGCCTTCACTATCATGGACCATACTGTCAACAAGCTCCTGGCCAACGAGAAGAAGCAGGGATTCGCAAAGCTAGGCAAGGGCTTCAGCATGATCTTTGCAGAGAATGAGATCGAAAAGCTTCGAGTATGCCTACAACAATGCCGAGCGGCACTGAGCATCAGCGCCCTGATGTTCTCATCGGTGATCGGGGATGGCAAGCTCGACGTTGCCTCCGGCATTGGATACACAGCATTGGCAGCCATTCTAGACATTAAGGATCCGACACACGGGAGTCCTAATTCGCAGAACTCACAAGAGAGAGCTCTTGCGGCACTATCACCAGATCGCCGCCCACTGCCTGCCGCGCCAGTCCTTTCTCCACCGCCAGCCTCTGATATGTTCGCTCCCCGCATATCATCCTTAACCAGAGACATGCCGCCAGCAGGATTCTCGGACAGTGCACTGATGAATACCCGACCCGATCAGCCATATCGATCTCCTACAGAGGATAGCAAGATGAGCACCTTGTCCCACACATTCAGTGACCGCAGCTCTATCCTTGGCGCACCCGGCGATGCTGCGTCTGACATTACCTCAGTCTTCTCGATGCAGCAAGAACAGAACAACAACAATACCATGTCATTCCATGCTTTTGTCGATAAAGTTCCTAAGGAAGCGATTCGCGTCAAGCTCGACCCTGCGAAAGCACCAAGGTGGAGGCCAAAACACACGACTCCCAACGTGTCGGATGCCTCGAGGAAAGCACTCGCCAATGCTGTCCATCAGAAGGACCATAAGACCATCGAGCAGCTTCTCGATCATGGTATTCCTGTCGAGAACCATCTTCTCGGCGCCGCAGTAATCAACCACGATCTCGAAAGCATGCGCCTTCTGCTGCTGTTTGGAGCGGACACTAATGCGAAGGATAAAGACGGCTCAACTCCACTCTATACTGCAACTGGTTCATCATTCTTCGAAGCCGCGCAACTATTGATGAAGTATGGCGCAGACCCCAACATTTCTGCGGGACCTTACGGCGAGAACCCGTTCGCCGTATCGCTCACACCGAGCAAGGCCCACTTTGCGCAGCTTTACCTTCAGCACGGTGCGGACACAAATGCCATGGAAGAGAATGGTTGCACCCCGTTCACTCAATCTATGAACAAGAGCACCCCGGCAAGCCTTGTTGAGCTCATGCTCGTCTACGACGCTGATCCGAACAACAAGAACATTCGCGGTGAGACACCTCTGTTCAAGGCCATCAATGCCGGTCGGGTTGACCTTGTGACGCTACTGCTCGACCACGGTGCCGACCCTAATCTTCCTGGACCCAAAATCGTGCTCTGGGCCGCAGTTCACAACCCTCAAGTGCTTGAGATTCTATTGGAACGTGGCGCAGATCTTCGCCGAGCGCCTGGTGTCCTTGAGCTTGCCACTTCGATCAACTCTCGCAAAGCCATCGACCTGCTATTAAAGCACGGTGCCGACCCTAATGCCAAGAAAGATGGCATTTACACCCCATTATGTTCCGCTATCCGAGACAACCGCGAAGATCTGGTAGACCTTTTGCTTGCCAACGGCGCTGATCCGAACTTGACTGCCCTCGAGTTTCCATGCTTCAAGTGTGTTACGTATCATCGAACACACCTTCTGCCGCGCCTCCTCGCTGCGGGAGCGAACCCGAACAGTCCGAAGGGTATCATCGAACATGCGGTTGCACACAACGACAGGGACGCCTTGCAATTCCTGCTCGAGCACAACGTGGATCCCAACGCTCGAAACAAAGCCGGCCACACAGCTTTGACGACCGCCATCAAAGACAACCGCTTGGAGATGATCGATCTCCTCCTCGCCCACGGCGCCGATCCCGGGATACGGGGTCACGACTGGCCCATCAGCATGTCCGTGAAGAACTCCGCAGTCCTCGCCAAGCTCCTGCCTCACATCCAAACGAACCGCATCAATAAGGGCGCCGTCGAGGTGGCCGTCGTAGCAGACCAGCTCGAGAGCGTCAAGCTTCTCCTCACCAAAGGCGTCGACGTCGAAGAGAAGAATGGTGGCGTCTTCAGCCCTCTCACGACCTCAATCCGTGAGAACAGGAAAGACATCTTCCGCTACCTCATCGACGAAGCTGGCGCGGATCCTAACGCACCTGGCGAGCATCTTCCCATCATCAAAGCTATTCGTCGCCATCGTGAGGATGATATGTCGTATATTGAGCATCTGCTCTTCAAAGGCGCGGATATCAACTTGATGTACCGGGGATGGAATGCTGTGCTGCAAGCTGTGGACAATGGTGATGTCAAGATCTTGAGGCTGTTGGCTTCCAAGGGCAATCCAGATCTGAGGGCGAGAGATGAACATGGTCGATCTGTTCATGATATTATGCAAGAGCGTGGATTGGAAGAGGAGGAATTGATTCTGACGGGTGGCAGAAGTCCGAGTCCGAAGATCAAGGATGCGCAGTACCAGCTGAGGGAGTTGGTGCTGTGAGGAGATAGATGGCTGATACGGACCTTTCGGTTCTTGGACTGCTGCTATCGATTGCTCATGTGCAACGGCGTTGTGGCGGTGGACTTGGCGTGATACCCAGGTGATACCAAGGCGTTGCAGGTACTATGCGGATGCCAAGACGATTTGTCGACAGTATTACACGATTAATTAGGACGACTGCAGCATACATGATGTAACATACCACATAGTTTCCTTATTAATCTCCATCAAATGGCTCTGGGCCTCGCAAAGAATTCACGCTCCAACTTGAGGTGTTTACAATTGCTCCTGCCCTCCTCTGTGATGCCAGCATGTAGAGGAGCACTGAAGGACCGGTCGAATCTTCACTTCAGTATCTACACCGCCAGAAGTCATATGCCTCAAGATGCACGGGAGTGATTATTCCTGATCAGCGGCACCAGCACACGCAGACGCCGGCCATTCCGACTTTCCGGTCCATGATACCTCGCTACACGACTACCTCGATCATGGCGCGAATCTCAGCCATCATGGCCACCTCCACAATGACCACGGCAAGCACCATAACCATGAGCATGACCGTAAGCATCATCACCACCCTGCAAATGGAGACGATCCGCCACCAGCCTCCATCGACCCATATCCAACCCCAACTGGGAGGATGTACGAGACTTTGCACACGGAAGCTTACGATGATAGAGCGCACCGCCACCGATACGGACGTGGCGGACTGGATCAGACGGTGGTTGTCATGCTTGTAGTCACTTTGTTGCTGGCGCTGGATGGTCTTGCATATATGGTCAGTGATATTAAGAGGTGTAGTCGCGATTTGGATGTAGGGGAGAAGGTGCGGCGGGGTCCATTAAGAGACTGAGTGAGGTGGAGTATTATTGTCCGTAGGGAGGATGTGGTGATGGTGATGTGGCTACTTTCTTCATCGGGTGCGTGCGATATCCCAAGCGTGCGACTGGATCCCCGGCGGTATATTACTGCTTGGCATGGCGGCGGAGTTGTTCAGGGGAGCTCTAGGACGAATCTATACCGACCACGAAGATTGTGGGAGCAGGGGTGACTACAACTTGACCGATGCATACTCCTCGCCTTTTCCCTCGACAATTCTGTCCCATCTACACTCTCTTCGTCCGAATGTACTTACAACAGCATATCTTATTGTTCTAGTCGCGGCCTAGTTAATATAGTTTCTCTCGAATCCGGGGTTTTGCCTTTTTACCTAGGTGCCTGTATACCTATTTGCCTGTTTACCTATTTGCCTGTTTGCCTATATGTCTATATACCTGTATACCTATATGCCTATGTACCTATATATCTATATACCTATATACTATGTACTTACTCGTAGTAGCTAATCTATAGGCCCTAGGAGTAAGTATATAGTATATATAGTATAGGGAAGGTAGGAAAATAGATTTTGCAAATTAGTTTAAGTATACTCCCTTCTAGGGTATATTTAGTAGTACGTAACTATAGGAGCGAGTTTATAGACCCTATAAGTAAGTACTTATTATAGGGTTACTATTATAAGAGGTCTATAGGCGTTCGTTCTTTAAGAGTACTTACTTGTAGGGTAATATAGTATTTATAAGATAAGATATAATATAATAGAAAATAGGTATAGCCTTATTATTAAGGGAATATCGTAATATATAGTACGCCTACGACCTACTAGTTATAGATAAATTAATTCTTACCTTCTATTATAGACGCTATACGCGTCGTATAATGTACGTATACGTATTACGTACGGCTTACTAAGCCGGGCGTAACCGTATATCCTATATAAGGGTTAGCCTAGAGGCTACCCCCTTATAATTACCTCCCCTCCTATACAAGCTATCCTTAGCTCGCTCGTTACTACGTATATTAATTGATTGATTATTCCATTAACGTGCTATTTGAGTTAAAGACTATGCAACACGGGTCTCGAGAACGAGAC
>LIHB01000140.1:6058-18917 GCA_001297265.1 Mycosphaerella arachidis
TAGCCTTGTTGATTGTACGCAAGATCTGGCGCCGATCCCGAATGTGGAAGTTGTCCAGGCGGTTGGCCATATCCATTGGTCATCTGCGGAGGTGCCGTTCCCATACGTTGCACAGGAGGCTTCGACATCTGAGGAGCTGGTCCACGAGACCGACCATCTTGATGCTGAGACCGTTTGTGCGCAAGCGATGTACCGCCAGGCGCGGCACTGTCGAAATCGGGCATCTCAGCTTCTATCTCCTCGTCTCGCGTGGCCGGTGCTCTTTGCATCTGCGGTCTGGGCGGTGATGCACCATAGTCATCATAGATGTCTCCTACGTCCTCTGGACTGCCCTGCGACTCCTGCGTCCAAGGCGTCGCAGGCTCTTGCGGCAAGCGTCTCGGCCTTTCCTGGGGAAAGTTTGGAGGGTGATACTGCTCCGCGTTGCCATGAGGTCGTGGCGCTCGAGATCCGCCAGCAGTCGAGGGGCGTGGCGTAAGATCTGCTGGACTCATAGGTCCGTTTGCATAACTCATGGGCTGGTGCATCGCGTCTGCCTGCGGAGGGTCCTGCCTGTGGTTCGGCTTCCTCTGTGGCTCAGCACCTCGCTCGGTGCGGTAATGGCCTTGCTGATGCGGTTCTCGCGCATCGGGTGCGTATCGAGAAGGACGCTCTTGTGAAGGATGTTGATAGTCCTGCGAAGACTTTGGGGGCGTCTGCCCTGAGACCATGGGCCACTGCTCTGGGTAGTCCTCTCCCACCGGTGGATAAGCTTCATTTGAGATCTCGCGCTGTGGGACAGGTCTCGGGTCCGTGCCTTGCCTGTGGTTCTGATCGTGCTGTTGCGGGGCATGGGGGTATTGTGGCGCTGTCTGGTGCCGCTCCATGTCAGGTCTTCTCGCCCGAGCTTGCTGGTCGTACTGTGCCTGATAACTGTCCTCCCGAGAAGCGCCTGGACGCCGCCCTCCTGCAGTATGCGGTCTTTGCTCAGCACTTCCACGCTGGGTACTAGCCTTGCTGGTGGCGCCTGATCCGCCATTCTCCTTTTGCTTGAATATAGGAAAGGCGTTGTCGAAGGGCATGGTCTCGGGCGACGTGGCGGCTTTCTTCATCTTCTCCTTCTCCTGCCGTTTCCACTCTTCCATTGACTGCTTTTCGGGATGCTGCGGCGCTGCTTGCCCATGACCTGGTCCATTGCCATTGGCATGCGCAGGAGCAGTGTAATATTGGCCATTGTTTTGCGGATATGCGTCTCTTGATCTTTGCGCTTGCTGTGGTGGGTGTCCATTCTGCCTCGGTGCGCCGCGCGGGTCTTCCTGATACGGCGCTCGTTGCGGTGGAGGATGGCCTCGCGGTCCCGAGTGCGGCGCGTGATGCTGCTGATGAGGTGGACCTCGCGGTGCCCGAGGCTGGTATCGAGGGTCATAGTTGCGGTCTTGACCTTGCTCATAATACTGCCCGCCGCCATTCTGACTTCTGTCGTACCCTGTCTGCGGACCATTGTGGTACGCGGACTCGTGTACGGCGTTCATGTTCTGCTCATAGCCATAGTCGTAGTTGCCGTTCTGCTGTGCGTAGCCTTGGCTGTAGCCTTGGCTGTAGCCTTGCTTGTGGTGATCGTAGGGACTGCTCGCATAGTCTTGGTATTCGCTGTAGCCTGGGTTGGATTGCGATTCTGGCTGGTAGTAGTGTCTTGGCGGCGGCTATGTGCAGGTCAGAGATGCGATTCAAGAGTAAGCATGGGGGCTGTGTGTGCAAATGCTCGCTGCCCTCTAGGTATGCTGGCGCGCCGGTGCATGCGCGGTGATGGTGAAGTGCAGCGCAGCACGTTTCGCGTGAAAGTCTATCGTTGATACGTACCTCGTACGTCGAGTTCTGATCGTAGGCCATGATGTCCTCCTGCCTCTAAAAGCGAGCGAGCTCCGTTGTCACGAAACCTGTTCTGCCCTATTCCATCGCCGTCGTAAGTAAGATCCCACTTCGACTGCAATGCCCCTGATTCGTTGCTCTGGTTGTCCGGTGGTGGTAGTGCTGATGTGTGGCTGTGGTAGGGTAGATCGGCCTCGGTGTGTCGTCGTCTTCAGAAAGGATGCGCCACTGATTGACCACGATTGCGGCGGTATTCCTGTCCACGATGCGATTAAGGAAGCGCTGGTTTCAGCTAGAGTGATCCGAGGTCAAGTGCGCGTCGCGTCGTCGTCTGTTGCAGGCGCTTCGTCTTGCAGTCGTCGTCGTCTAAATTCGTCGCGCAGGGCATGTCACAGTAGTCTGGTGGAACATGTGTTGAGTTCCCTGTGGGAATCGTTCGAGTGGCAGCTGTCCCCAGCGCTTGGCCCGATCACGCGCACAGTTTGAACCTTCGCGTTTTGGTTTTGCTGGTAGAAGAGCGCGCCCGTTCCTGAGTGGCTGAAATTTCTGTGGCGAAGTGAGGCGCAGGACGAGTTGTTTCTTGTTTCCCAGTCAGACGCGTAACTTCAATCTGCTGATATCATCCACCTCACCGACTGGCACGAAGGGTTCGAATATCGAATATCGAAAGACACAATCAATTTCGTATGAACGCTGGGTGGGGAGTCATCTTCCCCTCCGGTCGTATGATCACGTTGATTCTGATGCTGTTTCTGTTTCTGTTTCTGTCCCTGTTCCTGCAGCAACGATCCCGATAGCCGAGAAAATGGTCCAAACTCTATTCCATCAGGCCCAGTACAGTAGTTCCCCCGACCGAGGCACCTGCACCTGCACCTGCCCTTCATGGGACGCAACGTGATTACCACCAGCCATCGAGATGCGCAGCAAGAAGGCCAGCTTCACTCACTTTCCACCTGCCTCATCAGCCTCCAGCATGCTCCTCCCCTCCACATACATCATCTAACAATCCCCATCCTCCTCCTACCACCGCCCACATCGACCGTGGTCGTCCGCCGCGTCAGCGTCATCGTTGGTAGATATGCGGTAAGACGAAAGAGGTATGCATCATGTTATCTATCAGAATTCTCATCAGATTGATCTCCTTCATCGCCATACCGTACCCATCCCTCACCATCATACCACGATGAATATCTTCAATCAATTAATCCTCCACAATCTCATCGCATTGAGCACTGCAGCTGGCACAGGTCGTGATCAGCAGATCCTTCGCAGCAACGAAAGGCACCACGAACCATATCATCTGAACTTTTCCTCCCCAGCCCCTCTCGTCTTCCACAGCACCTTCGCATTGCTACAGCAATGGCCAAATACATTCTTCCCAAACGGTCACACGATCGCGCCGTGCACGGTGCCAATCAACACAAAGCTCTACCATGCACATCAGAATGCCTCCTTCCCGCATAGTCCAGAATGGTTCGCCTTCGACTCCGCCATGGCATATTCTATCCTGGGTGGTCTACACGATAGCCACCTGCTGACCTTCCGCACGATCCGAGAGGTGAGATGCCTCTACTTTGACGGGACATCTGCTGCCTTGATGAGTGATGGCAGCATGGACAGCCAGATGTTGGTTATTCACAACAACTCTGCCAAGATACCCGAGAGTCCGCCATGGAGACGGCCTCCTCCGCCGCCTGACAAAGAAGACCGTGGACCGGCACATGGCCGTCCTGGGGAAGGACCACCCGAAGGCAACTACCGTCGCTTCAACCCTCTGCAAGCTGAGTACGACCGTGCGGAAGGCTTGTGCAACTTCATCAAAGAGAAAGACCTTGGAGGTCCAGGCTGGGGTTACGAAGGCATCGTGAGAATGAACGCGGCCTTCGAGATGATCTGGTGCAATTTCAGCTCGCCTTCGATCCAGCTCGCCAGCTGGCTGAATGTCTCCAGTCCTGCTTACGAAGGCATTAATGACAGCGAAACACGAAGCATGCAAGACGGACCCGGAGGCCCTCCACCAAGAGGTCGCCCTCCACGCCCGCCTGGATGGAACCACCCTTTCAGGACAAGGACTGCTTATGAATGGTTCCATGCTGCCGCAAATACGTACGGCTTCGTCGGCGGGAAGCCCGGCAGAGGCGAAGCCCGCGTGAAGCTCGATAGCTGCAGTCTCTTCAGCTTTTACGATCCCGCGCTCGAAGATCAGTCTCGAGCTCGCATCGGAGGAGAGAAGCAAGCGTTCAACCTGTCGGCCGATGGCCAGTGGCTTGCTCCGGAGGATGAAGATGACCGCAAAGTTGCCCTCCAGCGGCTTGCCCGGAGACGACGTTACCAGCGAGCCTCGAATGTCAGTGAAGCGGATGGTCTATACATGCGCTCCGCGCTTGAGCAGCGCATGAGAGCTACCCTTGGCAATCATGGAAGCGACTGCAGTGGTATCGACTGGGTTCTCGCTGCTGGGACGATCGTCACTGAGTACGCATCAGCCCTATACGAGCTGGAGACTCTCCTTGCTCAAAGTCCAGACTCGAGCAACAGCACGTTAGTCCGTCACTGGCTCATCAACCTCCGCGGCGCAGCACATCAACTGATCATGCCATACTACGAGTATCCTCCGTACAGAAAGGAAACTCTCCACTCCTCGTTCTCGATGAATGCCCCCAGCTCTCAAGCAGCCCTCCACCGCTGCATCTCCCACCACAACGCACCATCCACCCTCCCCCTCTCACCTAGCGAGACTCTCATCTCAATCTCCATCACCACCGTCCTCACCGCAATCTGCCATACCCTCCTCCCCCTCTTCCTCTCCATCGAGACTCTCTGGCTGAAGCACTTCAACAACCTCACATCCCTCCCTCCCACATCCCTCCAAGCGGAAATCTCGCACACAGCAAAACATCACCATCGCAGGATCGACCAACTAACAGCCTGGCTCGGCTGGTCCGAGCAATGGGTCGACTGCAATCCTGGCTGTAGTCTCGGGGAAATCTGTGCGATTCCGATCTGGCCGGTGATGAGGGTCGGGCATTTTAGTCATGGGGGGTTCGCGTTCGAGACGCCGGAGGAGGGGGAGAGGGAGATGTTTAGGCCGAGGTGTGTTGATGGGGCGAACAACGGGGATGATGGATAGGGTTATAGAACTTTTTCTGGTGTGGTGCGTGGTGTGGACCAACTAGCGGGACGTGACATGGCCTGTGCTGGCTCAAGGGCCGCGCGGATGAACACTTGAGGGGAAATTAGTGAGTGGTGGGAAGAAAATAATCACATCTCCCAACGGGGTCACTCACTCACGATGGGATGGACAAGTGCACTGTAATCGAAGTAGGGAAAATTCCATCAATGGTCTAATGTACTGTACTGTACTCCCCGCGGAAAGCGGCGATGGGGTTAAAGTGAGCATATGCTCGTACCTAACGAACTCATAATACGCTACCAAAATACACGCACGTCCCTGCACAGCTCTGGCGAACTCTTCATCTTACGCCTCATGGATACAACGGCGACACTGGCCTGTCTGTAGATGCACCGGGAATATACCATGCCAACGCTGCGGCAATATGTCCGACATATATCGCAGCGATGCGGTCCAAGTAGCACAGCACGCTGGAGCACGAAGAACGTTTGGTGGCGGCGGTTCTGATGGCTTGACTGGATGGGCGAGCTCTGTTGATAAAGTACGCGGGCTCGATGGAGTTGGAGTTGTTGGGATTGAGAGCACGCGGGTGGTTCTCCTGATTCGTGCCTTTTCCCAGTCTCTCCTTGTTATCCCTTATTCCCTCCTAGTGGAAGAATTGCCACTCTTCTAAACAGTCGCCAAGTGCTGCCCAGCGACAGTTGCTTGCGAGCTAGGAACAAGTAAGTACAAGCGCGCAATCTTTCAGCGGAAAGATCGAAGACCTCATCTGGCTTGTTGCCAGAAATTCCATGCTTCTTCGCCGTACATTATTGCGTGATTGGAAGCCTCCTCTAGGATCTTCCAGTGTTCACCCCCATTCTCCGAAGCACCTAGGGCTTGCCGCAGCCGTAGGGGATAATGACCTTGTCCCCCTGGATCCGAGCCTTGTGCTCCGATGCCCAGAACGCCATGGCACCTGAATAGATGAAGAAGCGACGGGATGTGCATGCATGCATTGAGCAAGGATGCTCTGAATCGATTCGAATCGTGAATGTCCGCTTCACATGGTCGTGATAGGAGAACGGTCGAAGCATATCCAGGGTTGGTGGGAAGTTATCCTCCCGAAGGGACATCATCAAATGATCGAGACCTGCGGATCTCTCTCCAGTGACATGCTGTCTTGTCGGTCGGCGTTAGCACCACCCTGCAGCACAAACGACAAGGTACTGACTGTCATGTCGATCGTGATCCTCGACACGAACTTGCACGTCTTTCATCCAGTGTAGAGTCGCTCCTGTGCTGGGTCTCTAAGGCAGCGTTGAGTGACAGTGCTCAATTTCCATCGAGGCGGACACCTCTCAGCGAGATAATTTAGCGATTACTTAGTGCCAGTATACTGTCAGGGGCTGTGCTCTGCGCTTACTGGCATTGAAGGGCACTGCCAGTGGATATGGATGTAGATGATAATCCCATTTCTGCTGCTAGTGCGGAGCACAAGACAGCCAGTCTTCACGCTGAGCTTCTTGCACAGTGGGGTGTCTTATGTGCTCGAATACTACGTCGATTGTGTCTGGTACTTCCGCTAGAACATATCGCTTAGCATCTCGATAGATCTCAAGCGGAAATTTGTTGCAGTCGGGTGTGAGAAGGTCGGGCACACTTTCCAACTGTCTACTGCAGTTCACCAGGCCGAGTACGCCGAAGATATAATCTTTGTCCTCGCAGGAGTCGAGGCTCTTGGAGAGGCCCGGGACAGAAGCTACTTCTGCACCATTCCTGCGATGTAGAATATGACGGCCATGTTCTGCGTCAACGGACTCGCAGAGAGTACAGTCTACTATAAGACCCGGGGGATTCGCCATACGTGATGGCAGCCATGACCGCTTGTGAAGCAGCCAGATGCACAGTCGGAAAACAACAACCGAGCCTGTCATCATTACACCATACATGCACGTATCTCGCTGCACCAAGGAAGCTTCTTGGATGACCGAAAGACGTCTAGCTCCGGTTACCGGATGTATCTGTACGGACGAAAGCTATATTCATCAAATCCACGGTTTCGAAAGAGGGCTTCTAGTATATCCATGTCTAGGTCGTAAGTGGAGTCTCGCTTGGCATAAAGTACAATTCCTCCCACACCGTAAAGCATCCGCCCTAATCAAAGAAGTTGGTCCTTTCATTCCTCAATCTCCTCCAGCACAAGCTGCACCCCTCGCAGTCCAGCCTCGCCTATTTCGTGGTCGACTTCGCCAAGCTCAATCCACGTCCTCCTCGACGTGCTGTAGATCTCGCTCGTCATGGCTACCTACCTGGCTGCTGCGCTCGGCAAGATCGGCCTGATCTATGCAAACAGAATCGATCCAAAGAAATATCTTCTTCTTCAGCATGTCGAAGGCGACGCAAACACTGCGGCTGAGCTATTTAACACAAGGGGCGGCTTTTCGTCTACCGATACTACCATACGAGCACTGCTATCGCCTCAGACGTACGAAACGGTCTCCTATGCGTTCTCGTCCAGGAAGCTGATGTGCTTGATGGAGCAAGTAAAGGGCTCTTCGTGAATATTCGCGCGAAGCTGAAGTAAGCAATTAAATTTCCCTCTTGGATAGGTTAAGTGGTGTACACAAGTAGGGTTCGGCGGCTGCAGTGTGTCGCTTTGCGAGTACACTCAACCGCCATGATGAGAGGTCGGACGAGGTGGAGGACTTCACTTCGTCGTCGCCTGCGACTGTCGCCATTAGTTCGAGCGGATCTTGTTCTTTGAGCTGGCTTTTCGGCTTGGACCGGGAAAGCGTGCAGAGAAGTCTACATCGATTGAAGGGTGACGATGAACACATGGTCGAATGACTTACACCAGCGTTGAAGTACATTTTCACTGGACGAAAAATGCAATACTAAAGTGTCGTTGTCTGTTGTGTCTCATTCTCCGTTCCGCTTTCCGGCGGTAGCCAGGGAGGTTTAAATCGGAGGCGATGCGATGTGCCGTTCGTTGTTGGGAAGTATATCAAGACGGACATTGATGCTAACCTTGCGAACACGATGACAAGCAAGGCTGTTGTGACTCATGTGTGTTGAAAGGGGTTCGTGCCACAGCCATTGAGATGGTTCTGATTCATTGGGGTAGGCAATTGTTTCCTGAGCAGAGCGATTGTTGGATCGAAGATATCGAGGATCTTGAGACGCTGCCGCATTACGGCCTCTCCTTCCTAGTCTGCCTCGCTTGAACAAGTCTACTGGAACAAGGCGCCAAGGGTTTGGACGTCCTCCGGCTTGGGGCCGTCGATCTTCTTGATCTCCTTGCCATCCTTGAAGACAACGATGCTTGGGTATTCCTTCGAGCCAAAAACTTCCTGCGAAGCGATCAGACACGCCCCCCATAATCCCAGCCGCTCTGAAAGACTCACCTTTACGTGGGGGTTCTTCTTGAGGTCAACCTGGTACGAGTCGACTTTGTCGGCGCCCTGCTCGGCGTACCTGCACGAAAGACGGTTACGACACTGCTCTTGCAAGCTTAAGATAATTTCGATGAACGAGCATACTTCTCAGCATCGGCAGGGATACCATTCTCGTGTGCGATGATCAAGACAAATTTGCCCTGGACAGCGATGGCATTCTTGAACTCCTGCTCGCTGTTGATTTCCTTGTGGGCCATGTTGACGGATAAAGATACTATTTTGGGTCTTGCTTGATAGTTCTTTGTTTGTTCGTTCGTTTGGATTTATCAAGACACAAAAGAAATCACAGGCCGGGCATCCCCTTATATCTCTACCTTCGAAATTCGTTACGAACAATTGTCGCCCAGACCAGCCCGGCGACGGACATCTTCGAGCCGTGCAGTGACGCCTCTCGAATCATTTCGCACATCATGTCTTTACTCAGCCACGACAGGTATACCCTGGGCTCGGACCTGCAGCGACTATACGCGGACCGTAGCCATTCATCGACACGCTACGGCAAGTACCTCCGCACTTCCGCTCGCACTAAGCGACGTCAGGCATCAACTGTCCAGAGCAACTGTATACTCGTACAGTTGATCGAGGAGCTACACAAAGCTCTAGGTACTGCAGAGGGATAGATTCTGCAGACTGAGACTTCGTGCTCGTCAACTTTCCGCGGTGAAATCCCTCCAGGAAAAGACCTCCTCATCACCAAAGGATGCTTCGAAGGACAAATTTTCTGCCTTACGCTTGCCCATTTTCAGCGGAAGCAAGGAGGTAGAGCCGAGTCGACCACACTTCTCGGAGGCGAGGTCTTCGAAGTCCGGTTGACACGCGCTCTGGAATCGACATGATCCGAAAAGGTTTCGCAGTCGCATGGTATCTGGTGAGGACGCGTGGTGATGGGTGGTGGATGTGGTGTTCCGGATTCCGTGTGGGGCGAGAGCTTCAGCTTCAGCTTCAGAGTGGGGGTGGGTGTACTGATGAGGGGCACGGAGACAACGACGACTACGCACGCACGGCACGCACACCCTTACCACTCAGACGAGACGGGTAGGAATTGACCCGCCTCTGCCCATCGATGACTTATCGGAAGCACTGCGACATGCAAAGCCGTCGTGACTATCTGCAGACGGTATGCAGCAATGCTCGCCACCGAGATAAAGGCTTCCCATGCCCAACACGCATGCTTGAGACTTGTTCTAGAACGAGAGTCGAGTGCGCGGGACAAGAACGGAGCATCGAGCTCGAGAGCCCGTCGAGATTCAATCGCTCTCTTTGATCAGAACCGGACCAGAGTCGTCCGATTTGGCATTCGAGGCTGTCCCCTAGCCCACTTGACTCTACCGACATAGTGCCAGTACAGGCCTGACTTCCTGCTATATGCGGCACTATGGGCCACACGCTCGTCTCCAGGACAGAGTGATCCGCGCTTTGCAGACTTCAGGCATACCAGACGGCGTCGAACAGGGCCCCGGGTGTCGATAATGATGCGCCAAATCTCCGGCTCACGAAAATGGCACCAGAAAGTAGGCCCAGGCAGATGTGGGATCCATGAAACGCGCTGGCACTGAAGACGCCCCCGGAAGCTCTCGATATTGGAAAGAAATCCGAAATGGTAACATATGGTGATGCTGAGCCCAGCAGCACGCAGCACGCAGCACGGAGCCACCACAGAACGTTGGATTGGCAAGTGGCCGGCGACGCTCTTCATGCGAAACAGTGTCGATGAGATTAGAGGCTAGGTCTAAACCTCACCCGAGCGTTCCCCATTATGTCTCCCAACCACTATCTGGTCGAGACCTACAACGGCATCCAGGATGAATACAATTACCACGAGGGGAAGTTTGATCTCGAGGGCGAAAAGTATCATGGTCCTCACAAGGTTTACTGGGTTGGTGTTTTGTTCGGACATGGTATCATCAAGGAGCCAGACCATTATGAAGACTTTGATGGTATGCGGAAGATCTCGAGTCTACTGGGCTTTCCGACATGGCGGCTGTCAATGCCAATCCAGGTGTGAGGCGTGCACGGAATGTGGGAGGGAGCGAGCACTGAGCCACCCGGAAGCATTCATGATGCATGCTTTTTCCATTTCTCGTGCTGCGGGAAGAGTGTGTTGGAGGAGCTGGGAATCGTCAGTAGCTCTTGATGGAAATAAAGTGTGACACCGGGGTCTGTGGTGAGCACTTAATGTCGGTTAGAAACAAGCCAACGATCTCACTAAGCTATCCTCTCCTTCTCGTGGAGGGGGAATTCTTCGCCTTCTCACTCTCCGTGACTTTGCTGGCGCCCGTGGCTTGCGAAAGAGCTTGCTTGCCCTTTGGTTCAAGCTTCGTCTGCTTCGTGGCCTTGCTGCTTGTGCTGTTCCAGTAGTAGATCATCTGCGCCGCCAGGATTAAGTTAAGCGTGAAGCCAGCCAGGAAGCCGTACAGAATGAGCTTGTCGTCCACTTCTTGCAGTGTCGTGAAGACACGCGCAAGAGAGCCAGCCAAATAGTTGAAGACCTGTATATCTCGATCAATACAGAAAATCTGATCTCGACAGCATGAACAGAACTTACTGCAAAAGCACTCAACTGCCCCGTCCCACCCTGCCGCGCAATCGCAACAATCTGCGGCAGCTTGCTCGCCACGCCCAGTAGCCCAGCTCCAGCCTGGCAATACTGCAACATGTCCATGCTCACAACGCTATCGTTATACAGCGCATATCCGGCAGCCGCTAAACCCGCAACAAAAGCCACCGCCGCCGCTGCTTTCCCACTGTATTGCAGCACCAACACACTGATCGCTACATTCTGCACCGCAATCAACGCCACCTCACCATACGTGCTGAAGGGAAACCGGTTTCGGACATTGTACACGAGAGTCACCAGATAACTGGCGGTTTCGAGCAAATAGCTCAGGAAGGAAATCCCCTCCGCGCTCTGCGAATTGAGCATCTTCAAAAGCTGGGGGAGCTTGACGATCGAGGACATTCCGATGATGGCGACGCCGAGAGCCTTGGAGATTGCGAGCTTGAGGCATGTTGTGTCGGTGATTGTGATGTTGTGGACGAGGGATCGGTAGCAGGAGTCGCCGAGGAGGTTCGTTGCGGCGTCGGAGATGGGTTGGGGGAGGTTGTGGGTGATGGGTTGGAGGATGGAGCGGAGGGATCGTTCGAGGGACTCCATGGCTGTGGAGGGATATGGGGCGGGGATGATGGGCTTGTTGGTGAAGCTGGAAAATGTGGCCGTGAGATAGTTTGTTGACAGCTGGTGATGTGCAGGGATGTGGTGCAGGGTCTCACGCGAGGATGACACGCGAGCAACACCCGATACGGCTCAGAACATTTCTCTCTTTCGAACCCGTGCACCGACCTCGACTTCTCTGGATATTCCTCAACACACCACTCGCAGCGTATCGAGGCGCTGCCCGCATTTCTATCCTTCTGCCTTGCAATTGGATATGCATGCGCTGATGCCAGCTCCGATAAGCTTAATGGAGAAGAGTCGCGGCACTGAATGGACGTAGCTCAGCTCTGCTTCTGAGTCTTGTCCTGTAATCAGCCACGAGCAATTCGACCGCTGCTGGCTTGGGCGAAGGACGCTGCACACTCGCCCCTCGAAAAGATTATCCGTCTGCAAGCACAGGACCTGGGCGTACCTCCTCGAATGGTCCTGTTCATGACTAGGATATCCTATCCATGACCGTCCTTGGTCTGTCTTCTAGGCACTCCTAAAAGATAAGACTGAGTCATGGACAAAACGCAGTGGCGTACAGACTTGTCGGTGACCATCTGTACATGTTCGACAAAGTCGTACCACCAGAAACTATCTATCGAGCGCAAATAGAAAAACCACCAAAAGATCCAGATTCAGTGATTTGCAGGGCTTTGAGCAACGGTGTGGAAGGCACAAAGCAATACAGGTCCACCACGAGCCCCTTCACCGAAAAGGCTCTTCCTGAGTCCGGCTTTTCGTTGGATCTTTCATCCCGAACTCGGTGTTCTGGACAGATTCACGATGTCTCAGGCAGGACGACTCTGTGAGCCAGTATGGAAGTCATCCGTGTCAGACAACGACTAGGTTCAGCTCTCGACTTGTCCTGAGATATGCTCACCGGACAAGGAGAAACCTGCTCGCCAAAAGAAAAGACAAAAATCAACAAAGGACCGAACGCCAAGCCTTAATCACCGAAGGAGTCGTATATGATGCAGAAAGCGTTTGCACGGAGCTACCTTAGTTATGACGAGGACAGCATGCGGTATCTCCTTGCGTGACTGCGTACTTCCGACGCCGAACCCAAGTCATTAACATCCACCGCTAGTTATACGACTTTTCTCTTTGATCCCCTCTCTCCACAACTTCACCCACTCACGCACTCACTCACTTACTCACTTACTCACTTACTCACTTACTCACTTACTCACTTACTCACTTACTCACTTACTCACTTACTCACTTACTCACTTACTCACT
>LIHB01000140.1:19187-55697 GCA_001297265.1 Mycosphaerella arachidis
ACTCACTTACTCACTTACTCACTTACTCACTTACTCACTTACTCACTTACTCACTTACTCACTTACTCACTTACTCACTTACTCACTTACTCACTCACTTACTTATTGATATACTCACTCATTCCAACCATTAATGACCCCAGCTCGAGCCATCCTCCTCCTCCTCCCCATACCCATAATTAGCGCAAAACTTGTAGATCTTCTTCATGTACAGCTGTAAGAACGGGAAGAGCCAAGCTTGGCGACAACATCTGCTGTTCCACCACGAGAGCAGATGACTCCACATACAGTGCTGCAGTCCTCCCTCGAACGACGAGTTGTTAGTCTTGAAATAATGGAGCCATGGATTGTACCGTACCGACTTGACCAGCTCAGCGCTGGGCAAAGCTGACGCCCGCAAGTGCGAGACGATGCCTTTGTTGGATGCCGCCCCCCCAAACCACCGCCCCCGAGTTTGATAGATATTCATACCCTTGTGGGAGAAGTTGACCAGAAATTATCAGATGGGTCGGGCTGAAGTAGTTGCTGTAACGTTAAATGGAGGATCGGCCGTCGCTGCTACCGGCTCTCTCGTCTGCGTCTGCGGTTCACAACAGCTTCTTGCACCTGTGCTGCTGAAGTACAAACTTATTCGTCTTGAGGAAATTCCTGATAAGGACCAAGGTCAGTCGCCTCGGGGTCTTTGCCTGCGCATATGCGGTACAGCGACTTGAGGTTATGCAGGATTTACCAGTCCTGCAGGCAGCCTCTTCTTGTTCTTCCCCCTTTTCTTCTTCGTTGGTCGCCTTGGTATGGTCAGGGCTCGGCGACGCCGTCTTGCACGGTGGTGTCGCTGTGACCGGGCCATTATTATCCGATTCTAGCTCCTCTGCTGCTTTGTAAGAACACTCGATGACAGTCACGGCTTGAGTCATGGCGGGGAGAAGAACAGGCTTAAAACGGTTGGCATTTGCGATAGAGAAGTCGAAGACTCGTGGGCTATTGGGCAAGAGCATGAGGAATTCGTGCCCGTGGCCTGATTTCCCTAGCCAGTGCAGTGCTGATGGTAGGCCGAGTGACCGTGGTTATCTTGGTAACAGCGAGGTGCACTTCGAAGTTCAGGTTTCGCTAATCGATCTAACTCGAGTCATCTGTGGTGAATGGACCATTACCAAGTGCGGTCGTATCCGGGATGGCATCGAGGATGGCGTACAAAGCATGGTCCAGAGTCGTGGCAATGAGGTGGCAGCAAGTTCCGTAGAGGCAGGCAATGGATGCCGTTGGTACCGTAGTAGTCAACGACAAAATCGCCACGCCGTTGTCCAGCTTCTTTAGCTGTTCTCCCTCTTTCTCTCTCTCCACGGGCTCGAGAAACTTCTCTATGCGCCGCTCTTCATTCTAACATCCTGTCTCTATGCGCTCTTCTCTCCTCTTGCACGCTTTGACCTTCCTGTTGTGCCTCTTTCGCTCTGTGGAACTCATACGTACTTTCTCCTCGCCTTGCTCCGGAGAATCAACCGCATGGTCGCGTGCTTCTACATTACGCTGGACGTGGGTCTTGCTGGAGCCGGCAGATGGGCGTTGACTTGTTATGGAGTCTCTTTCGGAGTCTCCCTAGCTGTATGTCATGATCGACGTTCTCCATCTGCGCGGGCATGTCTCGTCTTCCTGTGTGATCGGCGTTGGGATTCTCAAGCTGCATGTCGTCGTGATCGTGATCGTGATCGGCGTTCTCCATTTCCGCAGGTAGGGAGAGAGTCGGGAATTTACGATATCTCGGAGTTCTGGATGCGTTTAGAACAGCGAGAGGGTATGAACCTGCGCTTGCGTGAAAATTAGATCTCGCCGCCACGACGACTCCGGACCAAATGGCAGGCCCAGCAGCGGAGCCCATACACTGCCCAACTCAAGCACTGTCGTCTCGGTCATGATTGCCGGGTGCCGTATTTGCGTATCTGGGGCGATTCAGTAGTAATAATGTGAACGGTCATGGAAGTTGCAGCACACAGCGAACTCGACGCCGACCTGAGTCCGCCACAGCCCGCGCTGATATGTCGAATCATGATCAGCGGCATGCATCTGCACTTGATCAGCCAGTTCGCCGTCATTCACAGGGCTGCGAGCAGCGCCAGCATGGGCAGCTTGGCTTCCGTTCGCAAATCTGGTGGAGAGGTAGGACGGAGAAGAGAGAGTGAACGGGCGGGAGTGAGCGGGGAGGGGAGGCATTGTGGATCTGCTTACTCCGACAAGTTCCGCCGCTCCGAAAGTCTGCTCTGGAGCGCGCGCGTCGCGTCTTCCTTGCACGCGTAGGCGACTTCTTCTCTGCTGGACCACGCGGTCAGATTCGCACCTTGACAACTTCCACGAACAACGGCCAAGATGCTCGCCATATCGTCAGCACCGCGCATCGATGCGAAGAAACGAGCCTTGGCACCACGAAAAGCACAGTTCCAGAAGGCGACATGGCAGGAGCAAGAGTACGCGCATCGCATGAACTTCTACGTGATCCCTCCCACCGGCGATGTCACACTGGAAGAATTCGAAGAATGGGGCATCGCACGCCTGAAAGTGCTGGCGGAGTTGGAAGCCTGTCACTTCCGCAACAGATCACCCGAAGAGACGGCAGAATACATGCGACCCCTTCTCGACAAACACCTGCCTCTTTCCAGCAACAGCTCGCGAAACAGTGAGCTATCACTCCAACGGAAGCGCGACCACTACAGCCATTGGATTCTGCGTCTAGCCTTCTCGAGTACACAGGACTTACGACAACGATTCACACGGCTCGAAGCACAGCTGTTCAAGCTGAGGATAGCGCAGGACGATTTGCGTGAGCGGAGGGAGTTCATCGAGTCGCTTGCCATGTCGTGGCAAGTGGTAGGGGAGGAGGAAAAGTCATTCTTGCTGGAAGATCTGAAGGCAGCCACAAACTGCAGGAAGGAAGACGAGCAAAGCTGGTTCAAGTGCGAGTGGGAGAACGTGCCAGAGCTAGTCGAGAGGCGGCAGGTGCTGTTGAAGAGAGGCAAAGCGTATGTGCACGTCCGTGAGCAGATGAACATGGTCGTCAACGAGTTCTCGAGACAGCTGGAATCAGGTCTGGAACTCGCAGCACGATTCTTGCCGCGCATGGACGAGGACAATAGACTGGCACCTATCCTGCACCACTTGTCGCAGTCTTTTGTGGCACCAGACGCCGGATACGCTGAGTCATCAAGTCTGAGCGACATCACCAATACCACAGCGGCATCAATCGACGGACAGAGCCAGCACTTCCCACTGTGCATGCAGAACCTGCATCGTGAATTGCGGAAGAACAATCACCTGAAGCATTTTGGTCGACTACAATATACCTTGTTCCTCAAGGGTATCGGCTTGAGCTTGCAAGAATGTATACTATTCTGGCGGAAGAGTTTCAAGCTGATCACAGATGGTAAGCACGACAAAGCAACATCCTGCTCAGGCCCGAGCTAACCTTGTTCTAGACAAGTTTAAGTCAGAGTATCTCTACAACATCCGCCACGCATATGGCGACGTGGGTGGCGACTCAAATCGACGGGGTCGCGGGTACACGCCATACAGCTGTCAAAAGCTGCTCACCGAAGCGTTGCCTTCCTCTGGTCAACAACACGGTTGTCCATACCGCACGTATAGCGCAGACAACCTCGTCTCGCTACTACAAAGTGTGGGAGTGAGCGATCGGGAACTCCTCAAGGGCGTGCGGGAAGACGTTGGCAGGCAGCGATATCACATTGCTTGCAATCGTGTCTTTGAGTCGACGCACAAGAATGAGATCAAGAAGGTAAGCATTCTCTCTTGCGTGGTGACCTGAGCCTCTGCTGACCTTATCTCTCAGGTCAAGGATGAATCTTTATGGCCGGCCTCCGAACTCGATACCATCTTGCATCCGAATACTTACTTCAAGCGTAGCTTCATGCTGAAGAATCTGGGCAAGATCCAGAACGGTGATATTGGCATGGATGGGCCGGCGCAGTCGAGTGCAGAGTAAATGTCTTTTGAGCATGGCGTGTGGTGTCTACAATGTTTGCACATGGGACGTGGTTCAGTTTCGACCATAGGTTGTATTTTGCAGGCACGATCAATGATACACATACCACCCAATTCCTCTCCTACATTCGGCTGTTGCACCTGCATCTTCCGCACGCTGACAATAGTATAGCCCCGACACTTCCATATCAGATCATAAACGTCAGCGTAAGCAAACATGCCCGCCGTACAACAAACACATATCCTCTAGTCTCGCCGTCTGCATGCCAAGTCTCAATGCAGACCAAAACAGAATATTCCACGACCACAAACATCATCCGCTAAAACGACATACCTCGAGCCAGACCGCCCTCTCCAGAGCCCACCAGACTGTCCGAACGCGTCGACGACATCGGCCGAACGGTCAACGGAAGCACCACATTCGTTAACGCGCAAAGACCCAACCTCACCTCAGAAAGACCACGAAGCGCAAACTGCCCCAACGCTTGAACCACACTACACCAGATCCCGGCTGTAACATCCCGTGGCAGGGAGTTAGACTAGCCACACGACGAGGATGATGACGAAGACGACGAGATCGCTACCAGCAAGCAACATCCCTTACTTACCCAACCACCAGCCGTCGATCGCGAGCATTAAAGGAAGAAAAGGTGGGTGGGGTGACAATGGCGCATGTGTGGCGCAAGGAGAAAGGGACCGCCAGCCAAAAAGAGAGAGAGCTTAAGTTCTATCGTTAATAATGGAGTACTAGAGTCTGAAGATGGGGAAGAGAATGCGTTGAACTCAACATGGGAATTTTCAGGTACGTGGGAAATGCTGGGGAGAAAAAGGAGATTGGTATGCTTGCATTACGGGTGCGATTGAGTGTGGTTTGTCTATGAGGGGGATACCGGTTCTACGAGAAATGCGCTGAGCATGAAGGGCTATGGGACCAGACTGGACTGGACTAGCTCCGACGGGGAGGAGAGGATCGATTTGTGTACATGGTATGGAGGCAAGACTTTTTGGCAACAGTGTTGGGGTTGTCCCCTGCGACGAGAGCAGTCCTTTAAGAGCACTTTGGGTTGGAAAGATTAATGGGGTGTGGCCGTGGCTCGGTGGTTTTGTTGTTCCCTTTTTTCTAACGGTACGATATCATACGATACATGTTTTTTCTTTCAGAAAAATCCCGCGGTGCTTCGAAAATTCTTTCCATCATGGTAATAAAGAAGTATCTATGCCATGCCATG
Organism: Mycosphaerella arachidis; assembly: GCA_001297265.1. NCBI lineage: Eukaryota > Fungi > Ascomycota > Dothideomycetes > Mycosphaerellales > Mycosphaerellaceae > Mycosphaerella > Mycosphaerella arachidis. The sequence continues at coordinate 24,401 of LIHB01000140.1, forward strand.
CCATGCCATTCCCCAAAGCAAACTCTCCGGAACATGCCAGGCCATACTACAAGTCGAAAGGGCCTCCAATCCCGTGATCTGCGACACGCGTGACGCCGCCTGTACACTACACTATATCTCCGTCATTATTAAACTTCTCCGTCAGCTCTGGCACGGGGACCACCGCCGAATCTCAAGACAATTTCAACGACGACTCTTCGCATGACCGTAGCGGCTGTTGTACACTTCGTAGAAGCACCGTTGCAGGCTCGTAGGATGATAATGTCCCTTCCCAGAATATAGGAGACGACCTTCCTTGTGCAGATGCTGGACTTGTAGATAGTCTTCCTAGGAGTTCGAGATGTGGTTCGGAAGGCTGGTGCGGAGGGGTTGTGGAAGGCTTTTGCTGTGGCTGCTTCTTCGAGTAGGGGTGAGGAGAAGGGGAAGGGTGAAGGGGCGGAGGAATTGTGCTGGTGTAGGGGGAGGGTGGAAGACAAGAATATAATTTGGTGTTCGAATCTTGATTGTAAGAAGAAGTTGTGGTATTTGAAGTGCATTCAGAAGGTAGATGGTGAAGGAGCCGGAGTGAGTGTGTTTTTGTCCAGAGTATGCGATTTTGCCGAAGTGCTAGACGAGAGTCAGGAGCAATGAGTAGCAGACGTCACGAGGTCGAATGATTTCATATCTTGGTGATGTACAGACTTGTACAGATTCACACTACCGCTGTAGCTTGACTTCGTTTATCTCGTCAGAATAATCTTGAGTCATTGTCGGCGACAATGCAGTAAGCACAGCCCTCAGCAAACATACGTCTGTTCGTAGATATAGAACCTCCCGGTCAGGGAAGTTCCCAACTGAATACCGACATTGCTTCTCAAGATCAAATGCAGCCAGAGCAAAACATCCCGTCGAAGAACTCCTCTCCAACACAGTCGTCCACCTCGAAAACATCAACCATCGGCTCATCCTCCATTCTATCGCAGCTACCACCACACGGGTTTAACTCGAATGCCCAGTACTTACACCCCTTTGGGGCTATCACAAACACCACTACATCACCTTTCGGATCCGCAAGCACCACACAGCTGCCAGTCCAAGAAGAATCCCCCCGAGATCACAACACGCCCGTCAACGGGAATCCAGTAGACACGACCGCAGCATCTCCAAGCAATTCTCCTATTTTCCCACCCCCCAACGACCTCAGACCTATCAGCAAAGAAGACCTGCTTGCACTCTTAGCAAAGAATAACACGGGGCGCCCGATTCCAGTCCCGTCGTATCAGACACCGACTGATGAGCAGATACTTGCAGCGAATTAGCGGCGTATGAGGGAGCAGGAGGCTCGGGCGGAGAAGCGGAGGAAAGAGAGGGAGGGGAATTGAGATGTGTGTGAGGTGTCGATGGTTGGTGAGATGTTGGTAAGTGCTTGTGTGTGGTTTTGTCCGAATCGATGAGAGTAGTGTGATTGTACGGAAGATTCTGAGTCTTTGTCTTGATATGAGTAGTGCTTGACCTGGGCACGTTCTGGTTTGGTCCGTATCTATAACATCTGCTTGAAAAGGAAGTCGAAGCATGAGATGGGCGTTAGATTAATCAGGCGTAGCGCGAGGGTCTGATTTCGTCTTCTCCTTCCTAGCAGAACGCAGAGCACGTCTCGCACCGTGCGAATAGTCCCTTCATTGCAATTTGTCCTCTCCTTCTTTGTCCTCCCTTTTTGATGCACCAGATATGGGGTCCTTCATTATTGTAGCAGCCTCTCTCCATGCTTCCCTCACTTTCGCACAGAGCAATGATGCCGCACAAAATGCCAAGGCCTTCGCCATCACTTATGGCTACCCTCTGCTATCTTTACAGAAAGTCGCCATGACATTCGACAGCGGCGACATCACGAACTTCCCCTACCATATGCCGAGGCTGGCCACTGCTGTCGATTGAGGTTTTGTCAAATCGACTGTCGATACACCGTATTCAGTGGCAATCTATGCCTTGAGCTAGTCTGACCTGTCTCTTACTGTGACCGACAGTATTCCGGCTTCACAGTTTGCGTTGTTTTCGTTCTATGATACTTACGGAGTCAACTATGCCAATGCTGGGACTGGCAGCTTCATCCAGAGCGGCAAATATCGCCTGCAGGCATCTCGGCGCGGTGCAGTGGGTATTGGGCTGGAGCCGGTGCAAAGACAGAGTGTCGCCAAGAGCACAGCTGCTATTGTCCACAGTCTAACGACCTACGGGATCATGTCGGTTCGGTGGCTGATCAAGTCTGGTAACGAGGTGGGTGTCCGAGCCTATCAACATGCGACGCGACTTCAGCCCGTGCAGAGCTCACAGAAGGACAATGTGCCGACTTTGACATTGCTGGGTATCCGCAACACAACAGACACCACTTCAGCGGAGACAGTGCTTCAGCTACTAGCTAAGCTGGCGCTCTGGGATCAACCACAGCTCTCGAATCAGACGAATACGGTCAACTCCACCCTCTGAGTTGCCGGCGTCACTGCTGGCCGGTACTTGAAGCAGAAGACTTGACCTCACGGCAGTAAAAAGTTCAGCAATCGGAACATCCTTCGCGCTGCCGGATCTCAGGGTAACAACGTGAGACTGACCCATGGCTGGTCCATCACTCGTCCAGGTTTCGACAATGGTACCAACTTCGCTTGCTGGGCTGCCATCGCAAGTGTACCATACCTTATGTTGCAGGCGCCCATCGCTTTGTAACCTTCCTGGTCCAATCAGTCAGCCTCAGATGCTCTTGGCTGTGACGAGTTTCATCTCGGTCCGAACAAGACGTATGTCTACACTTTCTCACGCAAGCCGCCTCTTATGTCGACCAAGTTATGGAGTATCACGGCGTATGCCGACAACTGCCTCGTACCCAACGTCCTGAACAGGCATCAACTCGGTGATCGAAGCAACTTGAGGCTTCCGAGTGGCAGTCCCCTGTGTGGTCCGCATACGATTGCTACCGATGGCAGCTTTCAAGTGCTCGTGCACTTAGCCGACCGCAGACCGCCAGCGGATCGGACTTCAAACTGGCTACCAGGTCCGGCTGGTGGTGGTGGCAACATGACGGCGCTGCTGCGATGGTATGAGGCTGAGAATTACCTCCTCGATGGGACGTACGTGTATCGCGTCGTGACCAGGAGAACCGCAATCGTATCCAATGAGATCGACAATGGCACCGCTACAGCCGCCGGTAGCCCTGCAATAACGATGAGTGTAGAATCGACCATGCCCGCCTGCTCGAAAACCGGAAGCGCTTGGTCTTTGCGTTGGACGAGTGCAGGGTCAAGCTATCACGACACATGCGTCCAAATGATGTGACTCATGCTCCTGTCGTTCGTGATGCTCTGTCTTGGCGGCCACGCCTGATGTGTAAGCAGTGTTATAATCTTTTGCTCTCGGCGCTGAAAGTCGGCTTTCAAATCCTATCAGGGATTGTCCGCTGCTGTGCGACACGTCCATTTGAGAGCCGAACAGCCCTGGCGTGGCTTGATTTTTCGCACCAACAAGAGTGCACGACAAGATATGGGCAGCCCGATGATGACGAAAGAGCGGAGACAATGGAAACAGTCGCCATGAGCAGAATGCAACCTTGTCATCCTTCGATATCTTCGAAGCACGATAGCAAGCGCCATCTGGAAGTCGTTCCTGACTAGACCGCCTGTAGTAGGTGGTCTACCCAGCTCCTGCAGTAGGACTCGACTCCGTTCTCAGACCGGCGATTTCAGCCGATCCTTTGCGCGATCAAGCTTAAAGAAGGAAGGCATCCTTCCGCATTGGTGACAAATGCTGCCTGACCTGATCATTTTGATAGACCTTTCGATCTGAAAATGTATCCGCAACAAGCTGAAGCGTTGTATTTGCAAATTCGCCACCAAGAAAGCGACTTGGCAAGCAGTCGAACGCTGTTATATGAAGACATCAGATCCTCCCTCGCGCCACGACCTTCATGCTACGACACGATTCATCTCATGATGAAGGCCACGGATGCAAATTCAAGAACGCACAGTTTGACAAGAGAAGATCATCTGAAAGCACGCCCTAGTCGACCCTCCAGCTTCGAGTTCGTCTCCTTTCCGGATGTAAGCCAACCTCGAAATCCGGGCGCACTGAGCAAGATTCGCCGCCATGCAATGAAAGATATCGGATATCAGCGCCGCAAACCTAAGAAGCGACGATACCTCAACGTTCCCATGGAGGTACCCACTGAGTTCACATCCGAACTTTCTCGAACTACTGCACTACAAGCAGCGATAGGCGGAGGCGCCGCCCACACGTTCTTCAAGTTTCCCATAAGCCTCGATGACACTAGCACAGCTCTAGTTGCCAACATGTTTCGCGACACTGGCGACTGCCTCCAGACAGCCCATCGAAAGGATTGGTTCCCGGTTGGCATAGCGGACGAAGCAACTTTCTACCAGATCCTTGCCAACTCTGAGCTACACCTCGAAGGCACTCGCAACCCTCACAAGGTCAGCAAAGAGACACCATTATCGATTCATTACCACCAGATCGCCATAGCCTCAGTCCGGAAGCGATTGGCTGCCAATCCGACAGATGTGAGTGATGGGATCATTGGCTGTATCAGTGGCTTCTTGGTGTACCCGGAAATTGCTGGTGTTTTTGATCGATGGTTACCGCAGAGGAAAGGCATATTGGAGGCAATCGGGACGAGAAAGAATGGCTTTGACTCGCTTGAGAAGCACTTGAGACGATCGATCTCGTGGTAAGCAGGCTACATTTCAGAAGTGCTATCAACCGCTAACATGACTCAGGGTCGAGTTGAGAGGTTCATTCATGCAAGATATTCCCGCCATCATACCCTTGCCACAGTATTGGCTGGACGTCCATCGGATCGAGAGCACTGAAAACACCATCAACCCTCCGTGCTTCCCACCTAGGCTACAAGAGGCTTGGAGAGTATATCTTCCTGATGAGAATGGGGTCGAGATCCTCGGCATCTTTACAGCCCTCGCCGAACTTGCCACGCGCGTGAGCCTCAACAAGCAAGGCTTCCGCAGAGAAGACTCTTTCTACGACGGCATCGTCGTCTCAGCAAACGTGTTGACTCACGGGCTTCTCAACCTTAGACCAACAGAAGATCCTACACTAGATGAGAACTCTCGCCACCTCCTCGAAGCATGTCGCCTCGCACTCCTGATCTTCATTGGGGCAGTCTATAAGCAGTATGGGGCACATCCGATGAGAGCCATTGTGCATATTGAGAAATTGAAAGACATGCTTGAGCAGGATGATGGGAGATGGAATGGGTTTGAAGAGGTTCGGATTTGGGTGCTTGCTATGGGAGCGATGGAGGCTCATGATGAGGTTACGGGAAGGTGGTTCGTTGGAGAGATGGCAAAGGAAGCAGAAGAGCGGGAGGCTTTCCTACAGGAGCTGATGTACGAGATGAGAGAGGTGTTATGGGTGCCAGATTTGTTGGATGACAAGGGAGAGATTCTGGAGAGCAGGATTGAGCAGATGAGGCTTGAGCCTGGGCTGGCGGTGCAGCATGATTGGAATGCATTTGATGCCCTTCGTGGCTAATGCATATGCATGATACTCCTCCATATGTATCAACTTGGCATCGTCATACCCTATACAGATTGCGTTCCATGTATCTGACCAGGATCGGAGCGTTGTCCGGGCTGTGATGTCACAGGCTGTCAATGTCGAAGACAAAACAGAGCTCTCTCTTCATCGACCACAAACGACATTACAACACTCCACCAGACACATCCTGATCAACCTTTTCATTCAGAAGACACCGCAATCATGGTCCACCTACGACGATACCTCCAGGCCACTCGGCAACCTTTGACAGCCCGCTATGCTCTTCCCACCCGCACATTCACAACGACCAAACCACGACCAAACGACAAGCAAAACATAATGGACAAAGACAGCATCAACACCGACTCCCGCGAATACAGCAAAACAGGCGGTGACTCCTCCGCAGCAGCGACCGAAGACGCAGCCTTTAACCCGAATAAAACATCTCCAGAAGAAGAGCATGAGAGTGCTAGTAAAGAGTCCGGAGGGGTAAGATGAGGAATATTGATGAAAGGAGAGAGGGTGGCTAATTGTGAGATAGGAGAGCAACAACCCACTGAATGTCAGTCCGGCAAATAAGGAGATCAGCAATCCAAATAATCAGCAGAAGGGAGGTGCGACGGGGAGTCCGAGTGAGACGGGAGAAGGAGGGAGTAGGCAGAGAAGTTCGGGCGGCGGGAGTCCGAGTAAGAGCGGAGGTGGAAAGTCGGGGGGTGGGCCGTTGTAGGTGAAAGAGTTGAGAGATGAAGGCATTGAAGCATTGAAGCATTGTACATATGATACTACCATGAGCATGAAGACCGAAGAGTCCAGTTCTACGAAGCCACTCTCCTGGCATGGCGGGCGAGAAGACTTGGTCAGTCTGGTCGATGTGCTGGTATGTTACAGATCTGGCGACTAGTATCGCCTGGTGTCATGGAATGTGTGTTGTTTCCAGACATCCGATCGGTGTACCAATGGCTTGTCCTCTGGAGAAAGTGTACTTCAAAGAATCAGTAACACGAGCATGCTGTTCACCAGACAGCCCCGACACCTGAAGACTCGGCGACACTGCTCTCGAATCAGCGAACGGCCGACGCTTCAAGTCGATCACGAGTCAGGCAAATCTCCGGCGACCTCCGCTATCAGGAGGATTACGACATCAATGCCTTATCGCTCGCTATGGCGATCGCCTGCAGGCATATGCCTTGGCAATCTGGATCTCTACGGAAGTCTTAGGACCATGTTGTAGCCACGAGCTCTACAAGAGTTCTGCGAACACGGTGCTGCACAGGATGTTGGAATCGAAGGTCCTGATTCCGCGCCATGATTGGACATTAAGCCGTGCACAGGATGCACTTCGAGCAAAAAGGAGAGTATCCTTCCATCAGGATAGCAATTCTCGCAATGCCTCGGATTACACTTCCTTTATCGATAACGATCTGCCGAGCTCGCCTCCGGCGATATGGCAAATTACGGATGTCAAAGACTCACCATGGCTCTAGCGCGATGCGTCAGAAAGGTATCACCACATAACGTGCAACTTTGTCCTTACCTTCGTTGTCGTTGGAATTCACATCATGGTGGCCTTTACTAAAGCGCTGATTGCATTGAGCGCTTTGGTTCAATATGCGGCGGCGACTATCTCGCCTCTAACACCTGCTCATGTTGTACGGACGCTGGAAGATTTGGTCAAGCCGAAGGTGGTCATTATATCCATGTTGTGAGTTAAGCGCCCTCGATGATTCAATCGTCTGCTGACAGCTCAATCTCCAGCACTCCAGAGGCCGAGATTTGGTATGGCATCGACGAATTCAACTTGCTGGGCCTGAACATTACACTACCCGGGCTCTCACCACTCTTCCCGGACGTCCATTGCACTACCAACGGCGAGATCTGCCAAGTCATCACAGGAGAAGGCGAGATCAACGCCGCCGCCACAATCGCATCGCTCGTCAACTCTCAACGGTTTGATCTTACCACATCTTACTTCCTCATCGCCGGAATCGCCGGTGTCAATCCAGAAGTCGCCACAATCTGCTCGGTGACCTTTGCACGTTACGCAATCCAGGTCGCGCTCCAGTACGAATTCGACATCCGAGACCTTCCCTCCAACTTCACCACAGGATACGTTGCGCAGGGCGCTACCGAGGTTGGAGAGTATCCTCAAGATATCTACGGCACAGAAGTCTTCGAAGTCAACCAAAACCTCCAGCACCTCGCTGCCTCATTCGCTCGCAAGGCAGTTCTGAACGATAGTGATGACGCAATCGCATACCGCGCCAACTATGCCGCATCACCTGCCTACTCCGCCGGAACTCTCGCACCCTCCGTTGTCGAATGCGACGTCGCTACATCAGATGTATACTATAGCGGGAAACTTCTCTCCTCTGCGTTCGGCAACTACACCAAGCTCTTAACGAACGGCACTGGAAACTACTGCACCACAGCGCAAGAGGACAACGCCACCCTTGAAGCTCTGATGCGAGCGGCAGTCGTCAAGGCGGTCGATTTCTCGCGTATCATTGTGATGAGGACTGCCTCGGATTTCGATAGGCCTTATCCTGGAGAGGCGGCCACGACGAATTTGTTCTACGCGGAGCAGGGGGCCTTTGAGCCTGCGGTGAAGAATCTTTACCTGGCAGGTGTAGAGGTTGTGCAGGGGATTTTGGGCGGGTGGAATGCGACGTTTGCCCGGGGCGTGAATGCGAGTAATTATGTGGGTGAGTTCAATATGTGGATTGGTGGTGGCGGGTAAGATATTGACATGAGGCAGGGGATATTTTCGGCACGCTCGGTGGTACGCCGGATTTTGGGCCTTATGCTTATGAGAAGAGGTAAGTGAATTTTCACACTGGGAGAGATGACCTTAAAGCTAACGGATTGGAAGACAAGTCCTTACGAAACGAAGCGCGAGGACACGACGAGGTGGCATCAAAGCACTGCAGTGATGTTCGAAGAATCATTCAAAGCAACCAGCACCCTGTGCAACACCATCTCCGTCTCCTTCCTTTCCTTCTTGATCCTCAGGTGTTTCCCTCCCATACTTCTTATTCTCCGCCTCATCATACACAAATGGTGTCTTGTTATCCAACGTAGGAATCCACACATTCTCGTTGTACTGTCTGTTCGTGGCCATGGTCTGGCGTAAATCCTCATGTGGCGTAGGAGGAGCAGGCGGAGCTGGTCCAGGAGAGTCTCCCTCAATCGATGAGAGTGATACCTGCAAGCGGCTTTGTGGGGTCACTGAAGTAGCAGAGCTCGTGGCTGCTGTTTGGGTAGAATGTGCGTAGGATTGTGGGTTCCTGGAGCTGGAGCTCGGATCGTTGAGTTGGTTTGTTGATGGATTTTTAACATCGGAAGACGGTAAGTCGCTGGGTTGTTGTGGTTGGCTTTCATTTGTGGACTTATTGGGCGGTTCAGCGTTGACTTCCTCGCCCTTGGCTGATGATGGGGCTTCGTCAGATGGCGACATGGCCCTTTGAGATCACGGTTCCTGTGACTTCGGGGCACATTCGGAGTGGTCGCCTGTTATGTGTCGGCGAGCTGTTTGCTGATTGGTTTGCTGCATGTTCCGGGCACGCAAGAAGCTTGCCGCAGCCCGTCTCAGAGTTGTCCCGGAGCACGATATGGGCCGTTCGATGGCGATATCTGGAAACTTCTGGGAGCAGAAGGTGTCAATCAAAGTGTACGAAGTATCTAGCTATTTATTGCTAAGATCTCCCGTCAACCTAGTCCATCTCCTGATGTCAACCATATTTCGATCTGCCGCCTGACTTACAACGTTCTTGAGTATTCCCAGCACAATGATCACGATCATCCATCCCATGACGACCCTTTCTGAAGCCATAAAGCGGCTAACCTCGCCTCACCAGGCTGCTTGTAGTCCATCTTTCCTACTCGTACTGCTGCCGCAAGATCTGGCAGCTTCGTATGGTAGATGCTCGTAAGTCGCCTATACACGGGGTGAAGCGAGGGCATCTGCTCTTCGCATGGAACTTGGGCATTCTAGTGAAGCCGAAGTGGAGACAAGATCTATGCTCAGAGAGACATCTGGCTCTTCTACAAGCCAGCTACCATGGCAATCAGATCTGTGACTCAGGCCAGACGGCTGACATCCTGTTCTGGCCAGGCAGAGGTAGGCACTAACTTCTCCTAGGAGCGTTCACACGATATCTAAAAGCGCGGAATGCGAGTCAGCACCAGTGAGTGTCTGTCAGTACAGTGAGTGTGTGCGATGGTTTTGGGTTGAAGAGAAGTTGGCGAGGTTTGGAGAAAGGAGCGATTCTCCGACCAGCATGAGCTATGCCTCTTCGGGACAATCTCGTAGCTCAGACCAACCACACCATCACCGCTGCTGAACAGACCTATCACCTATTATCCATCACCAAAACATTCACCGCAGTCCACGTGTCCAGTCGCCTACGATGTTGTCCAAGAAGCTGGCCGTTCGTCGGCTACGTAGTTCCTCGTGAGTTGCAATGTCGCTCACTTCGACGGTTAACAAATGATGAAAGAATTTGGTTTTGTTACTTCCGCTTCTGCTGAAGTGCTCCGATGCTGAAAATCGGCTACCGGATGTGGTGTGCGACAGCCTTCGCTACTGTAATGCTCTTCGATTGTCATTCTGTGCCTCGGTCGTGGCTACGCGCACATGACACTTCAACTCAGCCTATCGCACAACATCCCCTTCACATCCCGCACATCGTCAAGATCTTCAAGCAGAGCAGTTCCCAAACTCAAGCCTTCCATTGACCTCAACGGGAGAGCATCCATTACCCCTGCTTCTCACATTCAGCATTCTGTCCCACATATCAATGTTCATCTTCCCGCTCAAAACTCACCACTCCGCGCAAACTCTCTTCGCTCACTTAGAGCACGGGCATGAAGTCTCCACCTCTTTGTCACCGCATCACTACTCAGAAGTGTCACTTCCCAGTTCAAAGGTCCTGGTAGCAAAATTAGCTTGTCGTGTTCTTGTGACTTTCCGGTTTAGAGGACATACCCACGATTGAGGCAAGGCACAGGCCATCATAGCGGCAAGAACGGTAAGGTTGAGAAGCGCATCGCAGAGGTCGTCGTTTGAAATGAGGTCGCAGTGCCTTCTTCGGGAAAACGTTTATCTTCAGCGAGACCTTGTTCGGGAAAGGATTTTCTTCGCCGTCGGAATCCCCTTCAGAGAACCTCAAAGGAGGTAATATGCGGCCCTATAAGAGAATGGACCTCTTCCTCCGTTTGAAGTCCCGATAGAAGTGCCCACTGCAGCGGCCGCCGCATCGTGGCGATCACGTATCCGTCTATCTTGAATGGAGACGCCAGTGCCCAGACCGGCTGCTTTGGCGACTCGGAGAAGCGTAGCGTTACTCGCTAGCAATGCAGCGAACGATCGCGAGAGTGGTGCCAAGTTGGGCATGACTGACTCGGCGATGAATATTAGACGATTTTGTCGGTTCCGTTTCGCGCTTCTAACTTCCGGCCTGGCGAGCGAGTGCTGCTATCTGTGACAGGCGAGTTAACAATTTCGGTAGGGTTTGCTCACGGTCGCGCTGCCAATGGCAGCGTCATTCGCGGGCTGCTCGCAGCTTTTTCGCAGTGCATTAGAGCCTAGGTCTGCGGTCTTGGCGATCTTTGCGCACGGAGAGTCCTGTATCTTCATGATACGCGCGGACGGCGAGTCGCATGTGGGGCATGCTGCTTGACATGTTGTTCGATTGACTAAAGGTCGGCTTCCGTCCGTTGCAGGAGGTGTGGAGCACTTCGGTAGTCTTCTCATCGGCGACGGTAGAATTTGACGTATTGCCGACGAAATTGCTGTCGCCATCATGCGAACATCTGTCTGACATTCAGATTAATTCTCTTTCCCTTCATCCAGCTTCGCCATTGTTCGTAATCCGAAGAGCTATTCGATCCGGCAGGCCAATCTTCCATCCAATCAGGGCAGGTGTCTGGAATCACCTTCGGTACTCCATGCCATGCATATCTGCTTTCGCCACTCATGAGCACGGCATCGCCAGAGCGCAGACGCAACGTGGCAACGCGCGGCTCGTCACCTGCTTGTTTGGGCTCAAGCCCACAGATGAAGATAGCATCGCAGCCGAGTGAAATGGATACAAGAGGCTTGTCGCACTCTTCGCTGACGTCGCGGTGGAGGCTGAGAGTGTCGCCAGGTGAGTATAGATTGACTATCGCAGCTTCCGCTTTCATTGGAAAGATCTTCTCGATAAATGACTTGATGTCCTTGGGGAACGCAGGCGCCTTTCCTTTTGGGTAAACTTTGTTCGTCCAATCATACTGTCCGCCGAGGGTTGTCCAGCGCAGTTTCTTATCCAGAAACTGCTTGATATCAAAAGGCTTATGTATCTCTGGATCCTTCGGCGTCCAGGACAGAACGCCGGCTGTATCATGAAAGAATGATGTAGTCTCACCCTGATCAGTGATCGGGTATGGTATATGGTAATGCATGTGTACATTCGTCTGATGCTGTGAGTTTGCCAGATCTCTGTGTAGCAGCCTGTCCAGCAGGGAAAGCTGCACAGAGGGCGGGAGAAGACGTGGATAGATTAGAAGACCTACCTATCTCAGACCGATGAAGAGAGGAAGATACGTCCAAGTTGCTTACCAGGCACATCGGGAACTTCGTAGACGGTGGCGGTTCCTGAGACGCCTTCGATCCTTGAGTCAAGATCAAGGTTGGGAAACGAGGTGTCACCGACCAATTCAAGGAATGTTTGACGAATCTCTTGCGGTAGTGACGAGGCATCTGCAGCCTTCAGATGGCTGTCTTCAGTCTTGCCTGTGTGGTCGAACTGGATTAGATTTAGATGTCGGTCCAAAGCTGAAGGTTTCACCTTGTGCAAGTCTTTGTAGATCTCGCGCAGCCTTACTGGCGGCTTTGCACGTGCGTCGAGCTGGTCAGGCATACTGGGGAATCGACGTTGTGGTTGATGAATTGGCCCTATATCGCTGGCTCCATGTGATTTCACTCATTTGTTGACTTTTCGGTGATGTCATGCCAAGCTTTCCCGACGCGACGCGTTATAACTCATGCAGACACAATGCACCGTCAATCCACATCTATGGCAACATATCGCAATGCCGCCCAAGACTCGGTCGTCGCATGTTGCCCTCGACCATCCTCCACGACAGACCAAGTTATCCGCAAGACGAACTACTCGTGTCCACCGGCGAATGTCACCGACGAAACTCGAGAAAAGAGACTCGACGTTGACGCAACTCGGCTTCTACCATTCCTCGTCACCTGCTGTCGAGACACAGTGGACGATCCCGGTCGCCAGTGATGCCGAAGATGAGGATGAAGATTATCAAGAGCCACGAGCGAAGAAGCGACGGAAGACAGCAGGGAGCAAGGCTAAAGCTGGTGGCAAGAAGGCGACGAGGGATGTTTCCGAGTCGCAGTCTACTCTGACGCAGAATTGGAGGGCGCTGGGTTATGTAATGGACAGCCATGACACGAGCGATGAGGAAGATCTGATGATGATTAACGAGGGCATGCAACCGCCGCCCAGTGGGCAGCCTAAGCAGACCCGACCTCTACCCTGGAGACGACCTGCGCCTGATGCTGGCGAGACACAGATACAGGGAGACAACCTTCTCGGTGCATACCTGGACAACGACTGGTCGTCGGAGTCAGAGCTGGACACTACATCCAAGTCGAGCTTGGCACCTTCGCAGCTTGCCCACTTTGCACAGTCCCAGGAGAAAGGCAGCACAAGACTGACGATCGTCCGCTCTGATGCGACTCCCAAGACTCCAAAGCGCATCACCAAGACCGAGATACCGGACTCAGCGGAGACATCGAGTAGCGCTACTTCGTCCCGATCAGCCAGGTCTGGGCCAGGATATGTCAGATCGCCACTCAAGGAACGCAGCACAAACATCCCCAGTTCCCTAGGACTATCGGAAGGCCCCGAGCAGGCTGATCGTGATAAGGTGTCATTCAGTCAGGTTCAGCTGGATGATGCCAGTGCCCGCAAGAAGCCGGTCGGGCAATGGAGTGCCAAGCTAGCTTACACACCAAAAAGGTCACACAAGACGCGGACGATGTCTTCAGAAAGACAGCCGATAGCTTCGTCACCTACACTGAGCCAGTCGACAAGGCAGAAATCCGGCACGAGCTCTGGTGTCGCCAGGAAGCGCACGTTCGAGCGCGTGTCCACTATTGCAGAGTCTGAGGATAGTGATGTTGAACTGGGTGATATTGAGCCGCTAAGATTCGGCAGCAACTCACGGCAGAGGGCGCAGTCGCGGCATGGAGACAATGTCAAACTGCGATCCCCGGAATTGGGGTCTAACGGCCCAGATCCGGAAGTCGATGAAGAGATCGAGACATTGCCACTATCTGCTGGCCTCCATGCAGCTATGGCGGAGTCCTTGCCACTTCCGGACGAACACACCGAGATACAACTCGACGGTGCAGCTATGAAAGCCAGTATTGGGGAGAGCCCATCCTCTTCGCAGGACAATGCCGTGACAGCTAGGGACCTGGCCAATCCTCAGGCGAAGGCGACAGAGGAAGCCATCGCCATTGAGGATTCCGAGGCGGAAGAAGAGTTTCGAGAGGACGATGATTATACAGATGATGACCTCGATGGACGTCCTGACGAACACAACGATTACGACGATGACGAAGAGTATGCATACAACCAGACTTACGATCCCGTCGCCGATGCTCTAGCCAGAGACGGCGCTCGAGCATGGCGAACGGAGACGCAGCTACAGCGAGACGAGCGCGCAAAAGCCAAGAATGAAGCTCTAGTAGAAGAGAGCGACGCAGAGATTGAAGAACGAAATGAGGGCGAGAACATCGTTGCCGTTCCATCGAGCCAAGAGGAGCAAGAGATTGTGCCATCTTCGCAGGACTTTGCCGACCCTGGACAGAAGCTTGCTGCTCTTGGCAGTCCTGGTCGGACGACCGTTGGTGACATCGACGACTCTGGCTATGCAAGCCAGGAGATGCTGAAAGACGAGTCGAGCAAAGCACTACCGCAATCCATGCCTCCGCCAAGCAAGCCGCAACAGCCACTGCCGGAGCTTCCACGGCTGTCTCAAATCAGCACTGTCGTGGACACACAATCGCAGCGCAGCAGACCAAACTCCCCACATGGCATGCCGCAGCCATGGACCGAGCAGTCAGCGCCATCTTCTCCTCCGGACGTCGACGTTGGGCTACCGGACGATCCCATCGAACGATCACCACACAAGTCATACCCCCCGACACTGTCCAGCTCTCCGTTCCCTATGCCTCCTGGATTCACCAGACGCGCCAGGGGAGACTTTACGGAGACACAGTCAAGTGAATTGATGGACTTTAGCTTACCGCCTCCGCCTCCGTTATTGCTATCGTCATCGAGACCGCAGGATGGAAGCTCGTCGAGCTGATATTCAGCATGATTGTGGACATAGACGAACGATATGTAGATAGCACTTTCGCTTTGCTCGGGACAGACGCCGCGAATCAAACTATATTGTTACTCTGAACCCCATTCCCACTAATTCAGTCTCAAAGATCAGCTGATGCAACAATCGAGCCAAAGTGCCAAAAGAAACGACCATCACTAGCTCAACGACGCCGGCGACCACGACAGACACCTCACATATATGTGTGAACTAGGGAAATGGAAGGCTCCTTGTGGCTCCAGGCGGCACATCTGGACTTATCCGACGCCGAACCGCGAGCCAGTGCCGATCGTATTCGGTTGGCACTCGTACTGACGACATCTATACTCGCCAGCTCAGATCATCATCACGACCCTTTTCTTTTCCACGGTGAGATCGAAAGAGGAATCATCTCGGCCGTCAAAGAGGAGCCGGGGGGATCGTTATTGGAGTAGAGCGGTAAGGAACAAGTCAGATCTTGCTCGGACTCGAAAGGACAAAAAGAACAATTACAAATATGGGCAACGATAACACCTTCGAATACCTCTTTTACACGCCTACGGCATAGGGCGTCATCGATCGGGACGTACAGCGAGCATTCAACGCGTGCCGGTCTCCGAGGGACGGCTTAGTGTTTGCGACTGTGGTGGCCGTCGATGGTGGGCTAGAATCCACTGAAACGTATACAGTCAGCAATAGCAGGGCCTCCCATCGTGCGAAAAGTCAGTAGCGACATTGTGTGTATCTTGACGACGCAGACCGCAGGAGCAAGAATTTTTGAGGGAGAGTCTGGTCTACTGGTTTTGCGATGGGAATAGACTCCACAATAGTAGCTTAATGATTGCGAGCTTCCAAGACCGCACCACCTCATGGCGATCGGGTAAGGTGATAGGGGGAAGCTGGGTTGGCATCGTGGCTGGATGCGAAGTGACAGCAGCTGAAGCGCCAAGCCTTTGAGCTAATGGTGGTGGTTGTCGTTGTCGAGGGCAGTCTGACTACTCTCTTGTTGAGGTATGGATACTTTTCTCTCACTTACGAGGTCGATGAAAAGTCAGGCTTTGCACGTCATGGTCAGATGCGGAAGGCAAGAAGATCGAGCACCAACAGATGATCTCAACGGTCTGGAAGCCAGGGCAAGCTGGGTGATGCTTGTAGCCGCTCATCCTCGCGTCTCTGCGTCTTGGCGGCATGTGACAGCAGACGGTCGATTACTCCTATGGGGACAACTACGATGTTCATTACTGCCGTAGGGACGAATAGACAGCAGAAATGACCCCGTGCCGTTCAGGCAGTGGTCAGCGCTTGTTGAGAGAAGAGCGAGACTGGAAATTATATGTGTCTTCTTGCGCAGCCAGTGTATTGCTAAAAAAGTGCTATGATAAAACTTCCTGGTTAGACACGATGCAAAAGCAAAAAAGGACAAATACCACTGTCTCAACGGAACGAGATCACGACATGGACCCCCGCCATAGCATCAGGATGGAGCCATCGACCTGCCTGTGCTCGGATCTCAGTAGATTGGCCGCAGGCGAAGAGAGGGTATAATCTGTGCACATATACAGCCTGCCAAAAGTATCTCCTAATGCATCTCAACCCACTTGCAATTCAATCGTAGGTTCGAAAAGCAAATCGACAACAACTACCGATACTTCAACGGCTCAGCGAGTCCGAAGCAAGCAGCACAATAGCTATAAGGCACCATCGACATGCTCGTGCTCATGCTCGCGTAGCTCATCTTGGCGGCATCTGATCGCAATTAGGGCGCCGTACCGTGAAACGATTAGTGATCGTCGAAGGGAGCTAGAAGCTATACTGGCATATCACTTCATACTTCCTCCTGCACGTCGTACTCTCCTCGTAAAGCGTAGAGTCTGTTGACCACGCAAAATATAGAAGCTTAAACAGACCTTTACTACCTCGATGATTAAGCACATTAGTGGAAGGCGGAGTAAATAGTGATTGCGGTGAATTACTCCCATAGGGACAATTATGTCGTTTATTACTGCTATAGGGACCATTATGCAAAAATTACTCCTATAGGGACTTATAGGAATGCTAAATTACTGCTATAGGGACATATTATAGCAGTCGCTTTTTACGACTTCTTTATGTACTACTATTATTTGAACTACTCCATAGTATCGTACGAGCATGTTATATAATAGTAGTACGTTTTGATTCTAACGACTCGTAGCTCGTAGCTTATATAAGTTGCGAGTAGGTAAAGAGTAGCTCGGAGAGTAAGGGAACGGTTATTAGGGCAGGTTAATAGACATGTTTGCACCTGCAGCCAATATACCTATCTTTTTGCACCCTACAACGTGGCCTAAGTTAAAGGCTGAAGACTACTATAATATGTCCCTATAGCAGGAATTTGGCATCCCTATAAGTCCCTATAGGAGTAATTTTTGCATAATGGTCCCTATAGCAGTAATAAACGACATATTGGTCCCTATGGGAGTAATTCACCGATAGTGATTGGCTACAGTGTACCCATCGATCAGCAGCTCTTTCTGATATCTGAATATCCACGTCTTGGCGGCCATGTGACAGCACGTTAAGCGCCGTACCCATGAGTCAGTGGTGAATCTCGAACCGGTTGGGGGGGGGGAGATTGTCAGAAAGTATAGCAAACCTTGAAGCTGAGAATATAGAGGTGTTCAAGAACGTCGAACAAATCTATTACGAGATGCAGAAGAGGCAGAAAGGAGCAACCACCATTGGACGTCCCAATGGATTAGCCGGTAAGTCTAGCTCTGCACAACCCATCCTATTGGTGTTCTGCTCCTGAAGCTTACTTAACTCGTACTATTATTTGCCGTCCTTGACATACAGCGGTGCATCTAAGGCGCCGTACGGGTGAGCTAGCAGTGGTTCTCCAAGAACAAGATTCATGAACTCTTCTCTGCTAATGTACATATATAGCTTTGTCGGACGCTCCCCTTGACAGCCCAAAAACGACACCGACCGCATCGTGAATCTCGAAATAACTCTCCCCCAGAGAGAGAGAAACAGAGAGAGGTCATGAAAAGAAAACAAAGCAACTCCACTACCCAACAATGTCCAAAAAGTACAACAACAAATCTTCAACCATTGGCAACGCATCATCATCTGCATAAACCATGAATGGGCGAGAAGATTTTTCCATCATACGACAGCGACGACATGAAATCCACACATCATTATCGTCATCATGAGCCTATAACTCCATTACATTCCACAACCAATCCAGCAGTAACCCTTCCTCACTCATCCCCTCGACTCCACGCCCTTATACGCGTTCGTCCACACCCATACCCCTACTTATTCCCTTTGCTAGCAAAAACACATCTCACCTCACCCACGCACATGCACGCACACACATCCATGCCACACACACACATACACACACTCTCTCTCTCTCGTCCAATCGAAACACAATGAACAAGGAAAGAAAAGACCAACCACACCGCCACCACCACCACCACCCAGTCTACTCAACAAGCAAGTCAAGCAACTCTAGACCCTCCAACTTATATACTTACCAAGTATTATTCGTCATCACTAGATCGAACTTTGCACCCGTGGGCGCAAATAGCGAGTCAAGCAAGTCTAGACTGTATGACTCACTTGCTTGCCAAGCACAAGTCGTCTCAAGAGATCAAGCTAGGTTACTGTTGTCAGTGTGTATCCATTGTTGGGTATCTCTACATACAAGCTGCAATCAATGCAATGGTGCAGGGAGGGTAGCATTAACATTGCCTCTTCTTGGCGTCAGCCTAGACCCGCCCGACTGCCTCGAGGCATATACATCGCCAGCCGGCAGCCATCTATCGCGTCACTGGGTAGACAACTACAAGCACGAACCAGGTCGTGCTTCGAAACAACCGATCGCGAACGCCGTGTGAACGCCGTCACTATGCCCTGTATTCTCGTTTCCGGATGCTTGGACGTGCTCGTGTTCCTTGTGGGAAGCCAACGCGCGCGCCAGTGAAGAATCTTTCGTTCATGATGACAGCCTATGCGGAAGCGCTTCCAAGACCGACCAAATTCCCGATGCTGTGGGATGAATCAGCACGCCGACGAGATCGTATGATCAAGGTAGAGCGCCAGACATGTAGTACTCCTCGGGCGTGCTCGATCGCGTGGTGTTCCGTCCGCGTTTGTTGTTGACGAAAGTGTAGGTTGACGATGACGATGATGATGATGAAGGGGTACTGCTTAAGGGCCTAGATGTTCGGCCGGATGATCGTGTGTTGCTCATGAGTTCCCATAATTTCTCGCGCATTTCGGCGACCTCGTCTTGCATACTGTCCAGGGCAAGCATTTGCTTGAATATGAGTGCGTTGTAGACGTTCTCTGAAATGCTGTACAGTTGCCCATTGTGCATGAAAGTGACGGCCGCTGCGCAAACCCCGGAATACATGCTCGGCTGCTGCTGTTCGAAGATGCCGCACTTCTCGCACTGGGAGTATGGTGGTCTGCTGGCAGGTGTCGATCCGCACTACGGACACTTGCCATCCTCCGGAAAGGGAGAGCCAGACAGTGACTAGCTGTGCGATGAAACCTTCTCGTCCGCCTCGTGCTTGTGCCCGAAGCCGTGCTTCTTGTGCGGCTCTTTTTTCTTGTCGTTCTTCTTCTCGCGCTTGGCAGTAGCCTCTGCCATGAGCTGTTCGAAAGCCATGTAGTCTCCGCCTTCTTCGTCTGGATCACGCTCTGCCTGCAACCAACAATGTCAGTAACGGTTCGATTGCAGCTCCTCGGGAGCGCACTCACCTTGGCGAACAACTGTCCGATGATCAACAAGCCGTGTGCCCGCTCGACGCGCTTCTCTGTCTTCACGTTCTTATCATAAAGGACTTTATCGCAAACGTCTCGGAGAACGCCGGCGATTTCGAACTTGCTGCCCCGCCAGGCGGCCGCCAATATCTTTCCGGTGACTCGCTTCTCATATTCGGCTCTCTTCTCATCGGTCCAGGTGTCGCCGCCCTCCTCTTCCGCCTTGGCCATGGCTTCGATCTCCATCTGAGCGCTGATCGCACTCGAGACTGTACCCCAAGTGTCCTTGACGAAGTTGCCCTTGTCCTTCAGTCGGCTGAAGAAGCCACTAACTCCACCAATGAGGGGCTTTTGCGACTTGATGAAGGTCGATGCCTTTGAAATGTAGACCTCGCCGATGGCGTGCAGGATGTTTATTCCAAACGACTCCATCTTCAGGTTCTCGACCTCCAGCCTCATCTTTTCCCTAAAAGCATCGGTCACGTCTTTACCCTTGTCCGTCTCCGTCCAGACACTGAGTCGATCGACGAGCTTCTTGGCGAGAGTGTCGATACGCTGGTCACGAATCTTCTTGCGCTCCATCTCGAAGGCGGCAAGCTCTTCGCGCTGTTCCTTGCTGAGGCCACCCTTGCGCTTCTCCTTCTCGCGCAGCTTCTTCTCTTCTTCGGTCATGCCAGCCGCTGCCGCAGCAGCATCCTCTTCGGCTCTATCGGTGATCGCAAGACGGGTGGGGACGCCTTGCGGTCGTGGGGTGGATGCGCCCGATGCAGCGGGTGAAGTGCCGACTGGTCTGGCATCACGAATGGGTATCTCCTGGGTTGCGCCGGGTGTCGCCGTATGCTCTGCAGCTGTATCCACATGAGGTCGCGGTGGAGGAGCAGGCTTATCGCTCTCGCTCGGCGGTGTGGTGCCTGTGGCAGACTCTTTCTGAGCAGCGGCTTCTGTGCTTGCTGCGACTTCCTCGGCGGCGCCTGTTGGATTCTCCTCCTCTTCTCGCATGCTGATCTCCATGCTCTTAGTAAGATCCTTCATCATGGAAATCTCGCCGATCCAGTCCTCGAATGCCTCGCCGCCAAAAATCATACTGAAGAACTCGGCTGGGTCTTCGAAGCCAGAATCGGGCTTCGCGCCTTCGGGGCCAAGTTGGTCATATTTCTTGCGCAGTTCGGGATCACTGAGAGTTTGGTATGCTTGGCCGACGACTTGGAACTTCTCGTGTGCGGATGGGTCATCGGGATTCTTGTCTGCCGGGCGTTAGCTACCTGATGTTGGAAAGGTGCACTGATTTGGGGGATCACATACCAGGATGCAGCCTGATGGCCTGCTTCCTATAAGCCTTCTTAATCTCAATCTCGGTGGCATCTGGCTTGACGCCGAGTGCGTCGTAGTAGGCGGTGTCGGCCACCATGTTGCGATGCTATCGTGAAGTGCTGTTTCGTAGGTGGTCGCGGAGGAGGTGGAAGAAACGGCGTCGGGCCACGCTGGGCTGCCGAAGAGTGGAGTAGCAATTGGGGAGAGTGTCGTCGAGGCGGTGTGATGTATATGTGAGGTCTGCAGCGGTGTCAGACGTTGGATGTCGCGGTGTAGGAGATTTGAGCGAGATTTTGGGTGACGACAACGCAGCAAGGGTAGGGTAGGGTAGGGTACCCTACATATAGTTTTATTGGGCAGACGGGCAATCACCATCATCACCTGCAAGGAAATGACGTGGGATTCTCACAACTCATCAGCCCTTCAACATGTGAGGTGCACATGCACGAGATAAGTGCCATTTACTTGCGACTTTCACGGCGGTCGTGCACCGCCTAATGAAAAGCTAACTGTTGTCTAGGCGACCCCAGGCAATGTTTGATTCGAATGCTTCAAGTTTAGCGGAGATGTGCTCAACGCTGCTTCATGCACGATTGGCTGCTCAACGGCAGGTGTGCTAGTTCTACTGTACTCGTCCTGCGAGGTCAAGACGTGCAAGTATACCATACCATATTATTACACTCTCCCGTAGGTATCCCTCACACTCTCTCACCAAAACATACCGTACTTCCCCGAACCAGCCGATGCCTGCCTCATCAATGACGGCGGCACACATTGATGGATGTCTGCAGGCCTCGAGCATATATCGGCAAACTTCTAGTGGCTGCACCTCATCCCCAAATGAAATGTCCACTCCGCCCTCGGCCCACCATGACGATACGGACGGCCTGTCCCTCCCTCAACGCTTTGCTGTATCATCATACTCTCCGTCCCGTGATGCGACCGACCGTTCGGCGACCGACCACACACCTTCATACCAAGTGCTCGCGTGCCGCAGCATCCATACACCAGACATCACCATTTTCTACCAGCAGAATCGCAATGGCAGTCCTGCAGCGTTCGGCATTGTTTGATGCCATACAAAAGCACGATCCCCAAACCACGGCGGTAGTACACTCATTATCTGGACGATCATTCACGTACGGGAGCTTGCTGCACGACGTGGCTGCCGCGAAGCATAGACTGTTGAAAGAGACGGGCAAGTCAGAGCAGGACATTGTGGGAGAGCGGATAGCGTTCTTGATTGAGAATAGCTACGACTATGTAGGTGCGCGCAATACATACCATCATATTGCTGTAGGCAAGCATGAATGCTGATCAATGGCTATGTAGTGACACTTCTCGCCTGTCTTGCATCGAATGCCATTGCAGTCCCTCTCGCGCCGTCGTTTCCTGCCACCGAGCTGCGATATAATGTTAATCAGAGCGCTGCGTTGGCGTTGCTCCATTCTGCCAAGTATGCGAAGCTCGCTGCAGATGTACTGAAGGAGGATGTCGAACAAGAGACGAAGCTGGTTGCACTGAACAAGATTGAGCAAGGAGCCCAGCCGGAGATAGACATCGAGTTGGTGGGAGAATCACACAGGGCAGAAGGTGGCATGATGCTCTACACATCCGGAACAACAGCACGACCAAAAGGCGTCCTCCTACCTCAACGAGTTCTGGTCGCCCAATGCCAGAGCCTGAACAAAGCATGGCACTACTCTACCCGGGACCGCCTCCTGCATGTCCTTCCGCTACACCACATCCACGGCACGGTCAACGCACTCCTCGCACCACTCCTCTCGGGCAGCACAATCGAATTCATGTTCCCCTTCAACGTCGACAACGTCTGGAAACGCTTCGCCGCACCCTTCCTCTCTACCCAGCAACAAAACGGCCACACCCCCGACTCCATCAAAACACCCATCACATTCTTCACAGTCGTCCCCACAATCTGGGCCCGCATGCTCCAATCCTGGTCCGACCTCCCCTCACACCTCAAAGAAGCAGCCGGCGAAGCAATCCAACGCCAACACCTCCGCCTCAACATCTCCGGCTCCGCAGCGCTCCCCACGCCCACCAAGAAAGCCTGGACAGATCTCTCCCACGGCAACATCCTCCTCGAACGCTACGGCATGACCGAAGTCGGCATGGCCCTCTCCTGTGGCCTCGACGACTCCGATCGCATAGACGGCGCAGTGGGCTGGCCTCTCCCCTTTGTCGAAGCACGTCTTGTCGATCCAGATACCAAAGAAGTGATCCCCGAAAATGCCACAACGTCAGAAGGCAAAGAACGTCAAGGCGAGATCCATCTCCGCGGCCCGACAATCTTTAAAGAGTACTGGCGCAACCCTGAAGCGACGAAGAAGGAATTCACGGAAGACGGATGGTTCAAAACGGGGGATATCGCCATTCGTAAGAACGTCCCAGGCGCTGGTAAAGGGAAGAGTGGAGAGTGGGCGACAGGACCCGCGTACTTTATCCAAGGCCGCAGTTCCGCGGACATAATCAAAACCGGCGGCGAAAAAGTCTCAGCCCTCGAAATCGAACGTGAACTCCTCTCCCTCCCTCAAATCAAAGAGTGCGCCGTCGTCGGACTCCCTTCCGTAGCATGGGGCCAGAAAGCCGCCGCCATCGTCATACTATCAGAAGAGGGCAAGACGGCCGGTAAGGGAGGTAAACAGTGGTCCGCGCTGGATCTGAGGAGAGCGCTGCATGGCAAACTTGTAGCGTATAAGATCCCGCAGGATATGGCGGTTGTGGAGGAATTGCCGAGGAATGCGATGGGGAAAATTAACAAGAAGGATCTGGTTGTGAAAGTTTTTGGGGATCAAGAGAAGATTCGGAGGAGGAGTATTGTGGTTGCGGAGGAGAGGAAGAAGGCCAAGCAAGCGGCTGCAGTGGCGGGAGCGCAGCAGAATGGAGAGGCAAAGAGCTAGCTAGCTGCTCAACTTGTACATATGCTTCTTGGAAGCTTTCGCTATGTGGTTGTAGCAAAGCCGCTGCACTCCCTCTGGAATATCCATCAACCACGTCCTCCAGACCGAACATAGCTTGCCATCATCTGCGCGCCAAAACGGAAAAAACGGGACTTGGACGAAGAAGAGAAAGAAGAAAAGGTTCGTGGTGCTTCGAGCACTTTTCGGTCTCGCTCGCTGCAACCGGATTGGATTCGCCTCGACGCCTGATGCACCCAATGCCGGGAATTACGCCGGATATATCTCCTATACAAGAAGTTTCGTGCATCATGTGGATGGGTCGATGGACAAGTATACTGCTCTTTCATATTGCCGGGGAAGCAAGACCCTGAGCGCGAAAATACCGGTACATCATTCTCACCGGAGCCCATTGTGATGTCATGTCACCCTCAGCTTGTGGCGAGCTCCCAGCGCTTTTGCAGCAGATGATCGATCGAAACGACACCGAACGCTTCTGGGCTGATGTCTTGTGTGTGAATCAGGGAGACGTAACGAATTGGAGCGCAACCACCAGCTGGGTGCTAAAGGGTGGAATTAGATCTACCCTTCGGCGTGCTGGTTGTGGGCGGTTGGCTTCGGGCTGGATCCAGCTGGGGCTAGTTCTACAGATCCAGCATGAATGGCCATCTCTTGCAGAGTTCTTGAGAAAACTCCCGCACAATGCCCGCAATAACCAACTAGGTTGGTTGAAGGTTGCAACTTTCGTTAGCATTTCAGCTCTTCAGTCAGTCAACCAACCCTGACAAAAGCCTCAACTCTTAGTTGCGCAGTTATCAACTAAGGATAATGGCTACGGCCGGAGGCACGATCTCAAGGCAAAAGTGCAACTGAGTTGGAGGGTTGCAGGGAAAGTTGACAAATTTAGGTCGACTGTCAACCAACCAACTTTGAGGTAAGCCTCAATCGGTCGACCAACTCTCCATCTTGGTCAACCCGCGCAAGTATAGTCGTAGTCAGTTTTGGGATTGGTTGGTTGTTGCGGACACTGCTCCCGCACCACGAAACTTCGACGCGCACTATATCAACTATGCCGTGTACAGCACAATCCAGGCGAGAACCTTCAAGACACTATTCGATGCCGCATATTATCTCGTGGAAGTCCCCGTACTTTGGGTGCGTTTGGAATACATCGGGGATGGGCGAGAGCCGAGCAACTCATCTTTGTCTGTGAGAAAGCGAGGTGGTAATGGCATGGATACATATGTGGCAGTCGAGGCGCGACCGGTTCTTTGCCACGGCTGGACATCCCATCCTGGAGGATCTCAACGCAACCAACAGAATAGACAAGTCAACATTATCTCACGAACGAGGAAGTCTTACAGTGGCGATTGAAGTGGTGGGTCCAAGGTGATGATAAAGCTTTATCATGACGACGAAGACGACCGACGGGCGAAAGGACAGCGAGCGATGGCTGGAGTGGTTGTGGTTCCCAAACAAAGATGTGCCGGCCACGCAAACTTCTCCACCATTTTTAACAGAGGGAGCCTTTCAGGTCTTAAGATGGCTTTTGAAAAAAAAAAACTCACCCAGACTTTACTTGGAATAATATCTCTGTTACAGATGCGAATGGTCGTGATTTCTGGGATAATGGCTGGCGTGAAGAGACTTGATGTGTGGTGCGTGTCTTGATTGTGTATACGTGTTCTACGAAGGAAGAAGGAAGAAAGATTGCTATATAATCAGCTTGTGCACGGGCACGGACACATGACCTATTCACTTCAACGAAGAATTCCACCACCACCACCACCGGGAGATGCAAGACCTGTCCACCTCAGATGGCCCAGATGCTGCGTGATCCCGGGAGACTACGTGATACGACCGATCTAGAAATCTACCTGTGGCCTCAGAAAGACGCATTCAATACCGTTAGCTATACTGTCGGCAACGGAGAGGGTTTTAAACCAATTCTGCCACATGAAAACCAAGCCAGATCGCAGCAACAAAGCCCTAGTTGCTGTACAAGGGATCGCAATGCCGCACACACCTCGCCTAGAGATGTACCCTAACGCGCCTTCCGAGAGATCGGGGACTGTACCAGACTGGGCATGGCCAGAGCATAGCCACTCAGCGCTTAGCTCTATGACTCCGACGACGACAGACGTTATATTGCCATGTACAAATAACAATCAGCCTCACGGGGGGGGGGGGGGGGCGGCTCCACTGCCAATGTTTTCGCCGATCCCTTCGAAAGTCATCTATCATCGAGCTGAGGAACAACGAAAGAGGTCTTCTTCTTGTTCTTCTGATTCGACAGCTAAAAGTATCGAATATCCCAAGTCGTGCTTCCATTTTGTGAACTATCTCACCCATCCAGCAGTAATCGTTACGGCTCCTAGAAAATTTCATCTTCGAGACAGAGCCCGACGACAGACAGTATTGGACATGTACACGCCAAGAGGTCCGTCCAATCATGGGTTGTACTGTAACAGGAGCGCAGTGTCTGATGGAGCCCAATCGATATCGGCGAAGAAGAAGATATGGTGGGTGTTTCGCCCACTCAGGGAACTTTCATTCTCCCCAGCGTCGCTTGTGAGTGATTAGTGATGTGGAGGCGTGCTGAGAGAGAATCTGCATGGCACTTGATTTTTGTTGTTGTTGTATACGGTTTCATGCCAAGCCCAGGTTTCGCGCTTGATATATTCAGTGGGAAATGCACTGCTATACATGAGCCGACGACGGAGACAGGGAACTTGCTACTATTCGACAGCCCAATTACTGCTTGCTCTGTGTCGCTGCACATGGGCAAGAGCCACAAAAGCAGCACTGACGTTCAATGATGGAGCCTGCTAGGACTGATACTTGGCTACGATGATGCCGTTACCGTGATATAGCCGACCGGCTACATCCAATGAGATTGTATATCACCTCATCATGTCGAAGTCGTTCGGTCGACTCTTTACGTCTTCCCAGTCAGTGTGAAAGCACAAGCGTTGATGCCAAGACATAGCAGTTGTCCGAATTTCACCTCACCGACAACATGCAATACGGCAGCATATCCGCCGCCCTGAAAGCAGCAAAAAAGCAAGCCTTGATTGGATGTAATATTATCGCTGACTTGCCTGATATGGTTGGAGTCACGAAATAATCATCTGAGGTTGCTGCCGGGAGCAATTGGTATATCAACCACACCATCGCGCTGACATGAACAAAAATAAGAGCGACGTTGGCATGATTCGAACATGCGCCTCCGAAGAGAAATGATTTCTAGTCATTCGCGTTAGACCACTCTGCCACAACGCCGGTTGCTGTGAGGACAATGAGTCAAAGTCGAATATATCGGCTGTGCGGTGGGTCCCGGGTATAGCCGAGATGGCGGCGATGGCGAGGTGCAGATTCTGCACATGTCTTGGTCGTGTGGTGTCTCCGGGTACCTTTTGCTGTTGCCGGTCTTGTATTGCTGATACTCTCGGACCTGGGCTACGTTCGTGAGCAGTGTTGACGTCGTCAGCCTTGCCAAATGGGGTCCGAGGACTACGGATCTGCTCCTGACCACACTCTAGTGTACTTCTGGATTACTGTGGTCTCTAATACAGAAAGAACCCGAATCGAATTCTGCCGCCCTGGATCGTGGAACATCTGCTGGGGTCACTGGATTCGGAAGTCGTCGAACTAGCTGCGTAATTGTGACTGCAAAAGCCCTCCGCAGTACATGTCGCGTCCACCGTCTGCACATCCATGCCTTGAGTCGTCGCCGTCTCAAAAAGTTAGTCGTTCGTGAAAAGTCCAACACGAGATTGCTCGATCGTATTGGGCCAGACTATTCTTCAGTGCACATCAAAGCCGGACACCGGATCCATAACAGGTCGGTATACAGAGGACGCGTAGTGCTCCACAAGCAATACCACGAGCGCGGCATACCCTGAACCATGAGGCTGAAATGACTGCCGGCATACGGCAACCAGATGCAAGGCACCCGCAATCTCAACTTGCATGCTGCAAGGGTCAACGCAGAAACTCTGCCACCATGACCCGGACGCGCCGAAAAGTTGGTTGTTTCGACGCAGGTGCTGAAGATCTATAGGCTGGGTATCCTGGTCGGAATCGCACTTCGTCTCTCCAGGCGTTTCAGCTCATGCGAACGAATATGCGAACTGTTGCTACCTTCAAGCCAGCCGACATAGAAGGATTTTAAAACATGTGTGAGCGGTTTGCGATCTCTCTCGTTTCTCGCAATTTTTAGTCCTTGGAGTCAGCTTGCAGTGCCATGTGAGATGGATTCGTGGCCGTAGATGACGGCGTTCCGAAACAGCGTTTCGATGGTTCCGTACTGTTTCGTACGAGAAGCGCGGCGGCTTCACCAGCTTGTTATGTTGGTAAAGACGGAGTCCCTATGGTTTCTCCAGCACTCCTCCGCGGAAATCTGGTGGCAGGACTCGAGACCTAGCTCGTATAGGTTGCCACGCTTGCAGTACTTCAACGATAGCAGTAAACTGCTGCCTCCAGCCGTGAAGTAAAGTTTGGGAAAAGGCGTGTTCAATCATCGCCGCTTGGATCGTATGTCACCACGTCCATGAACCAGTGAGATTGGCCATCAAAGTCCTGATAGGTAACCCTGACGAGTTGCTGATGAAGCTCAATCATAATGTTCAGTCATCCGGCGCTGCTAAAGAAAGGTCAAGTAATCACGGTACGCATACGACTCCCGGTACAACTTTCCTCATTGTCATGGCCTTTGACTTCAAAGAGGGTCTTCCGGAGACGTGTCAATTTTCAGCAGCAGGGATCAGGAGCTTTTCGTACATGAATATCATCAGGTCGTCCGGATGGCTGATGCTGAGCCTCATCTCACGACGAGCGTTGGGCCTGACGAGACGATTCCGAGAGTCAATGCCAGGACCCGGACATACGGGAGTGTCGTCGCAAGACTCCGCGGAAGGCGCCTGCAGCTTACGGAGGCGCAATACGATGAGGGACGCCTCCTTTCATCGTGGCTTCGTGAAAATAGCATCAAGCATGCAGCAATACGGAGACGGTGTTATATCGATGTCCATGTCGGTGCATTTGAGATCTTCTCCAAGGGAGGTTGGAGGCAAAGACCGACTCCGAGAGCGGCGCTTGCTGGCCAAACGCTCACCTCCAGTTTAGCCATGTCGATCCTCAGCCACACCCTCGAAACAGACTTCAACATCATCAACGTTCAGTGCGCCATTGCTGCAGGGACGAGAGACAGAAAGATACACGGGAGAGGTACACGGCTTGATGCTAGAAACAGCGGTCTGGACTGGCCTCGCTGTCATGTTCTTATTGGCGATTCTTTGTCAATGGATGATGTTTTCGCTCCGTGGCGAGAGAAAGTGGGTCTTGGACTAGAATGATGATGAAGCCTACTCGAGCACATGTAAGACGTGGCATTCTGACGAGGCTGAAATTCGGTACAGTTTGGCAGGCGGCACATTTGCCATCGACAGCTGCTGTGCCCTGCCAGCGAAGCAGGACCGCGCTATGGATAACTCTGTGCAGGAAGAAGATCTTGTTTCATATCGATTCTCGGTGCTGTCTGAAAGTCGGTGAACGTTCCGGCTGCTGCTATCTCTAGTCTAAGTCCCTGCCCATCCGTTCTTCACCACGTCTCAGATATGCCTATCATCGTATCATTTCCTCGAATGGCAAACGCGAGCGAGCTTCTCAAGGCTTGAGATACTGCAAAGCAGATGACGAGCAGAAGCGAACACGATTTGACAAGTCCTCCCATACCTGACTGCACACTGACTCGGGTGGCCAATCCAATGCGTGACCTGCAGACTCGCGGCACAGCTGCGAGCTATACGCCAGAACAGATGTTTTGCAGATCGTATCAGGCGCTCATGCAACTCTCCAGAAGTTAGCACGCCATACGCACAATAATATCCGCCTTGCAGTGTCGAGGAAAGATGCTCTGGAGCTTGGCTATCGTTCGACAGTGTGACATATTGATCACGCGCTTTCAGGTGAAAATTGGCTCGGGTGGAGACGACATGGGTCAGATGTCCATTTGACCATTAATAAAGATCCATTGCTATCAATACAATCAGATGTGGCGCGCATTAACTGCAGCAGCCATGGGGTATAACATCCATCCTAGTCCAACACCTGCATTAACCAAAACAGCTGACCCCTCCATGCATGGCACGGGCGTCGATCAGCGTAGAGTACATTAGCCAACGTGGCTAGTCCAAGCGGCCGTCAAGTGCGTCGCAACCGGACGCAGAGTAAGGCATCACCACTGACAAGTCCAGAGTAAAAATACAAGCCGTCCAGCAGCGCCGAAGCAATATAGGAAGAGTGATGGCAACAGTGTGAGATAAGGTACAGCGGGTGATGGCGGTTGCAGTCGAATTAAAATCGTCTCCGGAGATGGAAGAGATGTAGTGTATCGTAATTTGTGTGGAGAAGGAAGCGAATGCTTGTCGCTTTCAGACGATGTAGCGAGCAAATGGTCTGAACCAAAAGAAGCAGCAAGTGGTGGCACAGCTCTGCTGCCTAAAGCCGCAGCCGCGGAAAAATCGAGTAAGATGTCCATGAACGCCAGATCCGATACGGAGCGAGCTCCTAGTGTGTCGCGCATGAGCGTCGACGGTGTCGGTGATGCTTGTCGATACCGTCGAGCTGGGGTTTGAGATCAATCGTCAGATGATCCCACGGCCGTGCCGCTTCCAAAATGGTGAAACAGTAGCCTTCCTTGTCGTTGCGTAGGGTATCCGGCTCGAGTTGAATGCAGCCGTCGAGAGATGCCATCGTGGCGAGGCTCTCACTTCGTTGGAAGAGGTGGCAGAGGACGGGTAGGCGCAGGGCCCGGGCAAGGTGGGAATGTCGAGGCCGGCATTGTGGTGACTGTGTGGTTGTCCTTGCTGGTAATGGCGCTTGGCCTGTTTGGTCGACGGTTGTTGTCGTTGGTTGTGGTATGGAAAGCGGTACCGTCGTGTGGTGGTGTAGTCGTGTAGTCCTAAGCGGTGATGTGGTGCGTTGTAACCAGAGGAAAGCCTGCGTCCGAGGCAGCGCGGCAGGAGTACTTATATGTGCGGAAAGGGACATGGTAAAGTCATACGCAACCGTGTTCGATGGGTCATTTCCCGTGATGCAGAACTAGGCAGCGCACGCGCACACGCCGCTCATCCTTGCGAACGGCGGTGAGTCTGTGCTTAACGAACGCTGCCTGGTGAAAGGAGCAGGACAGCAGCAATCGAAGTCGGCCAAGAAAGCTAATTTGGAGAAGCTGCAGACGGGAAGAAGCGCGCGAGCTCACCCCAGCCAAAACTCAGCCCTGTCCCGTTCCGTTCGCATCCTGTAAAGCGCCAGGATGATGCATGAATAGCAGGTTTTGAGGGTGACATAACCTGATTAAGTGTGGTAATTACTTGTCCTTAGGAAATGAGATTAGG
>LIHB01000141.1:2883-54814 GCA_001297265.1 Mycosphaerella arachidis
AGTAAGATTAAATAGTAAGTTAAACGCTTCTAAACTATAAGGGTTTTTAGCGTTCCTAAATACAAAGGAATACATTATCTAGATCTATAGTATCTATCTATAGATCCTATAGATCTAAAGGGTCTATAGTATCTATCGAGGGAGTAATAGATCCTCTATATAGGGGATCTATATTACGAGATACGGATCTAATATCGTTACGTACTAGTATAGGAGAGCCTTAGGCCTATCGTACTTAGACCGTAATACTAAGCCCGGACCTAGGCCCGCTTTACAAGTTAATTCTAGAGCTAAGCCCGCTCGATAGGCTATAATAGGCTAAACGGGAAGCCGAGCCTATCTCGCGGTATACTATAGCTAATCCCGGAGCTAGGCCCGCCTCTTTACTTCCTTTATTCTCCTCCTTCGTTATCTCTACGTTTACGTTTATATCTACCCTATACCCTATACCTTTATCCTAAACGTATTTAGTAATAGATATAACTATTACCTACGTTTACTAGCCTATCTCCGCCCGGTTTAATACTATACTAGCTCTAGTTAACTTAGTATTCTATTATAAAGCCGTAGTTTTAAGGTATATAATATAACGTAACCTATAAGGTAATATTTATAAGTACTAGCTAGATAGAATTACGGACCCTCCCCTACTCTAGCGCGCCTTAGGCTATATAGTAAACGCCGGCCTTAACCGCTCTAGCGTACGGTAAATAGTAACTAACTAATATAGAACCTTCTCCTAACCCTAATATAGAGGGTCCTCGAAGACTTCTATACTCTCTATTATCTCGGCTTCCTTCTAGTCCTTCTAGTTCCGCGCTTCCGGTAAATTACTCTATACTATAAACCTACTCTACGCTATCGAGCCTAATAATATAGTATAGGACTTGTTCTATAGATTTATAAAGTACGTTAAAGAGCTCGCTAGCGTAAAAAGTAATACCCTAGTAGAGGCCGGTTCTAGGATATAATAGCGGATAGTAAGGGAGAGGTCTTAGTAAAAATAGTATTTAGATTATAGAAGTAGGATATATTAAAGTAGGAGGTAGAGGAGAAGTATATAATAGTATATACCGTATATACTAGTAAAAGATACTCTATTATAAGGGGGAAATTAGAGGTACTTAATAAGTCCGAGGACGGGTAAAGGTAAAAGGAAGGAAACGGAAACAATAGTTAAGAGTTTTATATAGCTAAACACGTATCTACGGTTAAAGGTAATCTAGATATAAGTAAAGCTCCGCCTATATACGCGGTAAAGACAAGAAGCCCGAAGCTAAAGTTAAATTATATAAAGGTATCTATAATACTTAGTAATTACGCCTATTATTACTAGCGCTTAAGATTAAGTGCAATAACGATAAGCCCGCTTAGAGTACGACTAGAGCTAAATACTAAACATCTACTAAGGATATATTAGTATACTTATAGAGGAGAGAAAGTTACAATATATAAAACTACGCGCCGCGGAGGAGGCTATTTTAAAGTAGTTACGGGATTAGAACCTCTTAGGATAAATAGATCGACTATAGGCCGAACATTTTTAAGATAAGGAAATCTTAAGTAGTAGGGAATCGAGGGACGATGTTATAGTATAATACAATATAGCCGTACCTACTCGCTAGCTAGTACATTTATACTACATACCTCGACTAAACTATAAAGCTTTCCTTAAAGCCGATACATGTATGTTATTATTAAAGTAGAAGTAAATTAACTAATCTTCTTACCTAGGGCTGTAATACCGGATCTAGCTTAAATTCTTACCTTAATCTTAGAATTAGTAATGTCGGTAGAGTTAAATTTGTCGACAGGACAGTTTACATACATGTACTACGTAAGGCTGTCTAGCTCGGCCGGCTGTAACTTCTAGCTCGACTTGTAACTATTGTAGGGAAGTTATTACGGTATGCGATATAAGGGAACCCTATCTTAATAGAGTCTAGAGCGGGGCGAGACGGGCGGTAAGTAAAGCGTTAGTAGTTCATGCTATAGTAGCATCCTAAGACGTTAGTAGTTTATGCTATAATAGTTACCCTAAGACATTAGTTTATGCTGCAGTAGTACTCTAGTAAATGCAGTAGCCTTTCTTTATAAAGGCATAACCCTCGTACATAGCGAGCCCTAGCGACCTTAAAGACGAGACCTCTAACGATCGGGATACAGCACTATAAAGCTACTAATGCGGTCTAGTGTACTTATAGGTAAAACTCTAGATCCGAGCACCTTAAGCAGTTACTATCTCGAGGCTGTAGTCTAGTATAAAAAAGCTTAAGGTACCTCCTAAGCTCTAAGCTATGTATTAATAGAGCGTATAATGTTAATAGTAGCGAAGCGACATGCTATACTATTGTAGAGACATCTACAGAGGTTAGCGGTTGTTCTTAGCCGTATAATTTTGTCGTTCGCCTTAATGTTTAGGTGCATCCTTACCCCTAATAAGATAACATTACGCCTATTAAGACTCGTTATAGCTGCTCGTAATCGCTTGGACTTTTAATAAGGATGTAGACATCTTGTAGCCTATAGTCTTTATCGCCTTAAGAGGTATTACTTCGTAGGATCGGGATAAGTATACTTAGAGCTTTTGTTACGGATGTAGCTAGGTAAGGCTAGCCTCCGTATATGCTACTCGAGCTCCTCTAGGGATGTAAATAATCTGTCTGCAAGCCCTACTATTACCGTCTTTCTAGCCTAGTCGTCTTAATTAAACAGAATTCCGACGCTACATATTACGAGACTGCTCTAGATTTGTAGTACCTAATTACGACTCCTAACTAGGATTCATTAGTACACTTTCGGGGGGCTCTATCTTATAGTAGCCTAAGCTCCTATAGCTAGCTGCGCTCGATAAGCCGTATTATTATCCCCTTCCTAGACGGATTACCGCGCGTACATAGGATAGCTACGGGCTTTTCTACTAGCTCGAGGAAGTTATAGTAAAGGTTATCGTAGATCTTACTTAAGCTAATTGCGGCGATAAAATTAATGTCTAAACCCGCTTGCTTACCCCGTCGTATAGCGCATTAGAACCGTGTACGTATATATGTGCGCGAAGTTGTAGGTACATAAGTTGTAAAGCACGTAAGTTAGAGGACAACTGCGGGTACCTAAGTCGCTCGTGCTTAAGTTAATGCGGGTAGGTAAGTTGCTAATTATAGAGGTAGTTGTAGTAAGCGTATACGTTAGTA
The DNA here is from genome assembly GCA_001297265.1 of Mycosphaerella arachidis. Taxonomy (NCBI): domain Eukaryota; kingdom Fungi; phylum Ascomycota; class Dothideomycetes; order Mycosphaerellales; family Mycosphaerellaceae; genus Mycosphaerella; species Mycosphaerella arachidis. The sequence continues at coordinate 6,075 of LIHB01000141.1, forward strand.
AATTGCAGCGGTCTAATTCGTTAAGATTCGAATCGTATAGCGCTAAAGTTGTCTTGTCGTCTACTTCGTACGTAATTCGCATCTCGAGGATAGCCGTCTATCCTCTACTTCGTACATCGGGAATAGCCGGCTATCCTCTACTTCGTACGCTAAGTATCTAAGTCTCTCCTCGAGCTCCTACATCGGGAATAGCCGTCTATCCTCCTCTACCTTACCCTTTAGGGATAGCGGTCTATCCTTTACCTCGTAGAACAGTAGTAATTAACGTAAGTTACGGCTTCTATACGAGACTTTAGACTTAGGGACATTAGGCCTATAGGAGCGATTATTAAACTATTATATACTCCTACCTACCTACAAGCTTTATTATTTCGGTCTTCGTAGCCGCTTATATAGACTTACGACATGCACAATTATACTGTACTTACGACACCTTCCCGCGTAAATTACTACTCTCGCTCTTTATCGCAGCGCACGAAGACTTACGATAGGTACAATTATACTACGCTTATAATACCTTCCCGCGTAGATCGGCCCTCTCGCATTCCGCCGCCGTGTCCTACGCTCGCTAGCTCTACGCCGGTCTCGCTGCTTTATAGACCTTCGGGTATATTCGCGATGTATCGCCTAGGGGTATAGGGTAAGGATATTTAGGATTTAGCGTGCAGTTCGGTATAAGTAAAGGTTTGTCTAGACAACTTAGCGAAGGGTACCTAAAGTAGGCGCTAGCGCATGTAGTAGATTAATATATTAGTTAGGACTAGTACATATACTACTGTTTAAGTAGCTAGATAGACTATACAACCTAGTAGCAAAACATAACGTTACTAAACTGCTCTATAGTTTTAATTTTAAGAAGCTTGTACTCGCTAAATCCTTCCTACGATAGCGTAGTAATCTATAGTTCGCTTCGCTTCGACTATGCTACTATAGCGGCAAGCGTGCAGCGAACCCGGTTAGCATTAGAACGCTGCGCGGTAAGCGCGATATAAAGATCCCTACTACAGACGGCGCTCGCTTACAGTAGGTTAAAGGACTAAAGTTATCGGTCTTAAGCTTCGCCTTATAGGAGGAGATAGGGCTACTACTTAATTCGAATAGCGGAAAAGCAATTAGTACGAAAGATCCGCAGCGCTCGGTTGTTATAGAGACGATTCTAAATGTATTGTTTCTAGAACGTATATAGATTATAGACTTACGATCGAAAAGGGCCTAAGTTACGTTAGCCCTTACGCGCTCGGGCGACCTACCTCCGCTACTTAGCGTAGCTTTAAGGCTGCTTTAACTAACGAGGTAGGAGACAATTAAGACGGATTTTGGACACGATAAACGCGGCGTATAGCCTCGTTAGCTTCGACGACTTAGCGAACTCTTTAAAGCCTATTAACGCGACGACGAAGTTAAAGAGACAGGGTACAAGCCGACCGCGGAGGTAGGGCCGCTTTTACCTAGTATAAAGCGCTAGGGTAATGCATAGATAGTAGGTTTTAAGGGTAATATAACCTAGTTAAGCGTTGTAATTACTTACTTTTAGGAAAAAAGCTTAGGTACCTAAATTATAGGAATTAAGGGTTTCTTATTAAAAGAAGACTTCTATAAGTACCTTAAAGGTACTACTACTTATAATAAACATAGGTTCTTATACCCTAATTTCTAGACTTATACCCTTGTTCTAGACTTTTAAATCTAGTAAGCTTATACCTAGTTACGCGTGTAGCCCTTTAACCCGCTATAAGCGACCCGCGCAAATATTTATATATTACATAAGCGAAGGCCATTTAATAATAGGAGAAACTCGGTGCACAGTCCATAAATCTATGTTTATAGCGACATCGACGTAAGGTAATCTAATTCTCGGTAGACAAGTAGGCTACAGACGACCGGAATATATAGGGGTTAGTATAAGGGAGACGCGGAGCCGTACCTACAGGAGGAGGCGGGCAGCTAAAAGGTAGATAGAGGATGTAGGAGCTAACTAGACCGACGCGGTCCGACGGCTACTGTACGTTATATCTTACTATAGCCGGTTTAGCTTAGCTTAGCTAGTCGACGAAGAGACGTATACGTACCGAACCGGGTTCTAATAAAACACGCAACCTAGTAACTAGGGCTTTAGGACCGAACCCTACTTATGTACATTATTAACAACGACGACACGACGCGGGTAGTAGTAAGGATGTCGGTAGAGATAAACGAGCCGGTAGGTACAGTAACGATACGCGGATTCTATAAGGTCCCGACCGTACCGACGTACCGCGATAACGTACAGGTCGAGGCTAAAGACCTAGCGCGACATACCCTCGATACCGTCTAGTAACGTTCTCTCTCTCTCTTAGAGTAGTACCTAGAGTAGACATATCCTTACCCTCGATAACGACACGACGCTATACATCCTAAGAAGCTAACCCGCTATAGATCTTAATGTATATACAGTATAGTACGTGTTATAATAGCCTGCGATCTAATAGTATACTAGTGCATAGTCTCGTATAATACAGCTATCTAGAATGTATGTAGGTCGCTATTCGCGCGTCTCTATACTAGAAAGTAGAGCGAAGAGCATTAAAAAGTAGGGCGACCGGCTGTCTTCTTCCTATTATTACATACCTTTACAACCTACGAAAGCCGTACTCTTTAGAACAATCTAATAGCTACCGTAAGGGAAAGAGGCCGCGCTTAAGTACTATTAAAAGCCGTACTAACAAGTAACAGAAGTTAATTAGGTACGCCGTAAGTATAAATACCGTAAGCTCCTCTATAATAGTAGTATCGCCTTCGTACTATAAGGGATTAATTCTTTACATTTTAAGGGAACGCCCTCTTTACAGTAGTAGTAGCAGTAGCAGCTCTAATAACGTAGGCTCTCTACTACCCGACTCGAACCGTCTCGATACTAGTACGTCGAAAGAGACTTCTCCTACCTAAGCGGCATCCGACATCGATAATGCGCCTACCTAGAGCTCTAGCAAGAGCCGCGACGAGCCTTTATTAGATCGTAATTATATCGATCCGCGAGTTAACGATACAGTATATATATACAACTTGTATAAGCGGTATAGCGGACTCGAGATAGACGACGTATCGTAGAATATAGTAGCGTTAGTAAAGTATATAGTCGACGAAGATAATATAACCTTCCGAGTAGACGATAAGTATACTTAGGCGTTCGTAGATTTAATAGATAGACGAGCTAGGGAACGGAAACTAAGAACTTCGAGGAGTTAGAGAGGAGGAAGGGAGTAGGAAAGGATACTTTCGGATGTAAGGATATAGATATTATAGTATTAATTTTAGGGAGGTTAGGTATTTCGGGATCCTATCGTAGAGGGTAGTAGTTTGCAGTATTAACTTTAGTAAGGGTACGCATTTCGGTCTTTTACCGTAGAGGGCGGTTAGTTTATTGCAATATTAACTTTAGGGCACGGGGGCATTTCGGTTCTTTATAGTAGGTTTATTGTACTGTTCGCTAGTACGAGCGTAATAATAACTATCTCCTCTCTTATTCTCTTACTATATATATATATATACTCTCTCTCTCTCTTATATATACATACATACAATTAGCTTGTCTTACTCTTTACTAAGGGTTCTTTCTAGTAATCTTTTAAGGGAGATTAGTAACGCCGGCCGAGCCCGTCTCCCGATCGTTATCCGAGGATATCTATAGTACGATCGTATGTCGCCTTTTACCTAAGGTACGACTACATTACTAAACCTACCTATAGGGACACCTATTACCTACGCCTTATCGTACCTCGCATTCGCATCTATAATAGCTTAGTTATAAGGGACGATATAGAATATCTTAGACAAGTTGCCCTAGTATAGCCTAGACTAGATGTTTCGCGCTGCTCTCTTTATTCTACTCGGTCGCGAGACTATAACGAGTAGGGTACGCACCTAATTATTACTTTACTAAAACCTCCCCTAGGAAACAGAAACAGAGCCTAACGTACTTTCTAGAGTACTATAACCTCGTCCGGCTACCCTCTCGTAGAGGTTTAATTATGCCTATCGTAGATAGGTAAGACGTCGAGATGTTCTTAGGAGACTAAAGGTACGCTCTAAAGGGACTAGGTTACTAGATTCGACATCTATAGTAAGTACGGCTTAGAGGCCGGAGGATAGGTCTTAGTAACCCTATATTAAGAATATCCTCTATATTACGTAAAACCTAACCTAAGCTAGTAACGACACGATTAGGCCGAAGCTCCCGTACAATAGGTCGATATTAACGTTAAAGATTTCTAAACTACTATTCCTCTCCTCTCCTCCGAATACTTCGGTAAGGCTAAGAGGAAACTATAGCCTAACATTTAGAACGTCCTCTATATTATACAAAACCTATCCTAAGATAATAAAGATTCGACTAGGTATGTATCCTATATACGAAAGGTCGATAACAATATTAGAAAGCTACTATATACCGTTCCTCTCCGCTCCTCTAAATACTTTAGTAAGGCCTAGAGGAAACGATATCTACCTACTACCTACGCTACACCTATAACCTATTAGTAAGAGCTCGAAGAACCGATTAATAGGGCAGCCTACCCTAGCTACCGCTTACCCTAAGCGTACAGTACATCCTAGTCTCGTAGACATCGCATTTTATCGAGGGCATCTATTACTATAGCCTTCTACTTAGGAGCCTAAGTTGCCTTTCTCGACCCTAGCACGCCTATTAAAGGTAGCCTACGAATATAGTACGTTAAGATAGCCCGTCTACGTTTTAAGCTAGAGGGAGATACCTTAGTAGTACGCCTTAGGTAGTATAAGGTTAATAAGGTAAAATAAGAACTCCTAGAGAATAGTAGTACTAATAAACATAACCCTAACCTCGAATTAAGGAGACGCAGCTTCCTTAAGACTCTATATAACCTAAACCGACCCGAGATTCTTTATTCTATAGAGCGCATTCGGCATTAGCACGCTATAGGGTCGAAAGTTAATGTATCTAAGCTACTCGCCTAATCGCCTACATTACCTTAATATACATCTTACTAAATGCTCTATAAATGCTTCCTTAGACTTATAGCCTATTAGTCGAATCTAGGGTTAGCGTCGTAAAATAATACTAAGGTCTACCGCCCTCCCGTCTATATAGCCTAGTCGTTAACAAGGGTAGACCCGAGGCGGTCTTTTATAGGCTTAAGCGTCGTCCTAGGCAGCTATAACAACCTACCTATACGACCCTAGGCGGATAACAGGCTTTACGGATTAGGAGACGATACAATCTATTAATACGAGCCTTCTATAGTAGGTACATGTATTTAGGAACAAGTATAATTATAATGTCGGGAGATAGCTTACTCTTTGTCGGCGTCGATTAGGTATTTCCCTTACGCCTTAGATAGTAAAGCGGGCCTAGCTCCGCGATCGATATATAAAGCGGGCTTAGGTCCGCGACTGTTCTATAGAGTAAGCGCAGCCTAAGCTGTCGATAGTTCTAAGCTATGCCTAATTAAGTTAGATCCCCCGAAGCCCGTATTTAACATTTTTCTTTATTATTAGCGATTCGTAGAGGCTCTTCTTACTTGCTACTTACTATGCTAGATAAGCTTAAAAGTCTCCTACCTAGAACCGCGGACGAGTTATCCGCTATACATCTAATTTAAAGTACTAGGCTCTACCTATAACATGTCGGTAATGCCGGCTAGTGCATCTAACTAGCCTTGTAGAACTACTCCCCTCTTGTGTCCTAGTTAAATTACTAGCGCTAATAGTATCCTAGGTTCGTTTACCTATTATAGGGAAAAGTTAAAGCATTCGAAAGTAGTAGTAAGTACTATCGACCTACTATATCGCGAAGTCTACCGATGCTAATCTAGGTCTAATATGCGACGCTTAAAGGAATGTAATCCTTACAATACTAACCCTCTAAAGTATATTAGTAGAAATGACTTCTACGTTATATCGCGTAGAATACTAATCCTATCTATTAAGGGCTTAATATTTAGTTTATAGTCGTGCGAGCTACAACGGGTATATCGCTAAGTTTTAGTCTTCGCCGACGTATAGCATTAAGTACCGCGTACAAGAGGCGGCTAGCTGTAACCCTAAGGTAAGGCGATAGTTAGAGCATCGTACTTTTACGGAGACTACTATACTCGCCTATTATTGTACCGTAGCTCGCGTATATAACATAGGTTAGCTACACGAAGCTATAGGCGTAAACCTACTTAAGCTTTAACGACGACCTTACGCAATCCGGCAACATAGATTCTTTCTATAAAGAGTATCGTCCTACGTAATTTCTATAATGCCTTAGAGCTACTTATAATTCTAAAGATCTTCGTACGAAGTGCTTTTAGTCTCTTACGGCATCTAAAGAAATGTATACTTAATACCTACCTACGATATACTAATAAACGGTCTATACTTATTACTAGATTGCCTTTACCCGACTTGCGGTGCGACGACATCGGTCAATTATAAACATATTAGAACCGTACTACGGGTATTTATAACACGCCCTACGTAGGTATGTACCTTCGTATAGTCGATAAAGGAAGGCGACCCCGAACTTTAACTCGATAGTATCCGTTTGTACTAGGAATAATGTAGCTTATTTAAGCTTATAAAGATTAATTCATCCGATAGATACCGATACAGACTAACACGGCTAGCTATCGTACATTATGTACGGAATTGCAAACTTTAGCGCGATACTTCTTCCTGCTCTCCTTATACCTTTCTAGCATAATTACTAAGCTTTCGCTGCTATATATTGAACTTTACTATAAGATACTATTAGTTACGGCAAGTTCGCTTCGAGTAGGCGTGCTTACGATTAATTCTACCGGTTGCTACGGGCGCTAGGACTATGCATTAGCAGACATTATACTAGATCGCAGTAGTAAGCTTAAAGGCTGTATTTTCGGCCTCTTTGCCCTACAGCTTTCGAATTAGCTTTAAGACGGCACCCTATAGCTGTAGAGTAGGAACTTCCTAGGTATACCTTATACCTAGCTAGCTAGCTGTTTACTATACACCTTTTACTTGTATGGCCGGGAGCGTCGTTTAGAGCTTATGTACGGATCCTAGCGTTTAGTATTACCGAGGCTCGACATAAATTATATGTCTATGTAGTTAGCCCTAGTAGTGTCTTAATAGCATCTGCAACCGACCTTAACTAACTAAGGAAGGTTCTGTTTAGTATATTTAACAATATTTATATATTGCTATCGGCGGTAGGACAAGTATAGCGGCGAAAATCTAGGAATTTGTCTTTACTATAGCTTCTCTATATAGGTCGTATACTTGTAAAGTAACATGTAACTACTAAGCTAGCACTTAGGTACGTCGAATTAGATTCTATTTAGTAAGAAGATTCTGCATTAGAGTTAGCTTATGTTACCGTAAAATTTGCTAACTACCTACTAAGCTTCGATCTCTAGCCTTGTTTACATTACTATTTTATCGATCTTTTTAGAAATTAGTCTAATCCTTTTAGACAACTATCTATGTCTTAGTACTCGACTCCTAGGTTATAAGCAACATTACTAGTAACTGCTCCGTAGAGGTTACAGGATTAAGTTAAATAGCATATACATTTAATGCCTACTCTTAAGAGCTACGAAATCGTTAGATTAGTACGCTAACGATCGACTTCTTATAGGTGCGAATTATGCTGTTAGCTACTTCTTTAAACGGAAGCAGGGGCCCTAGGCTATTACTTAGATAGTCGACATTGCATAATTAACCGATAGCGCTAAATATGTTCTTGTCTACCGATTATCTCTATACCGTACTGCAAGGTTAGATCGGGACTTACCCTAGCAGCTCTATGCGTACTAGTAGCTACAATAGACACGGTACTATATGCATCGGATAGTAACATAGTAGTTATTTGCCGCTAACGTAGTGTAGGTCCTAAGGTTCTACTAGATAAATCTTCTAGATCTTTAGTACGCTAACTGTCTTTCGAAGGTACATACAGCTCTCTAAAATTTAAGTACTAAAGCGCCTTACCTTTCGAAAGCTAGAGAACTATAGCGAGACGCGATACTTCTATAGGGAGCCCTACGTCTATTACGAAAACAGCTATCTGCCTATACGGTCTAAGGTATCGCTATACCGCTTCTGTAAGGACTAGCTAGGCCTAGAAAGTAGCGAAGATATTCTATTACACCTATTATTCCGTCGGGCAATAGGCTTAGAGGTAGTGCTTTTTAGTTTTAGCCGAGGCGTCCTTACCGTGCTTCGAAGCTATCCTACGTATACAGTTACCCTAGCAGAGCTTAGGTAACGCTGTAATACCTAAAGCAGCTATAGATTCCCCCGAACTAACCGTAATTAGGCTAAGGGGTTTGTATCCTCTAGGCGTACGATACGTAGTATCCCGATACGTTAATAGAGGGGTATATCTATTTGTTTTATAAGTACCTTAACAGCGGCGTAGCAAGTACTTATAGTACTCTACGTCTATGTTAGAAGTAGCCGCCGGCGACGGTTCGAGACTTAGGGTACACTTCGGACTTAATAGCTAGTTAGAGTTCGCTAGCTCGATCCTTAGCATTTACTCGTAGACCGAAGTATATAGTACTACCGGCGTACATCTTATCGCAAAAGTATATATATAGGCGCATTTACTTACTTTAGATAGCATAAGTAAGTAAGCAGTATTAAGGGCCGACGAGAGTACTAGAATAATGCTAGGAATAATGCAGATCGAGGCCTCGTTTATATACAATGTACACGGAGCAAGGCGAGGCCGAACTAACGAGAGTTGTTTTAACTAGTGCGATCGGTTAGTTAAGACTAGTTAGTAACCTAAAGCATTTAACTATGTTTTAATGTCTGTTCTTTACTCTCTAATGCATCTACGTTACATACCGGCTACTTTTCTACCCTCGCTATAGAATGACATTAACATAAGCTCTAAACCCGACTCCCGCTTAATTCGAATTAAGCTATTATCGGTTATACCCCCTATAAGATATCGGGTTTTAGCCGTACGATGTCGAAATAGTAGAAGTATGCTTTAGTATATCCTTAGTAAAGGGTACCTGCAGCGGAAGGTAAGATCTGTCTATAGTAGGTAATATCCGCAATTAAAAGTATTCCGAGTTGCTAGATAATCTAATCTTTATACTACACGATTAATCCGTTCTCGGATCTAAGTAGTAAGTCCGCCTAAGTTAAGGTAGCAACGGATTAAATTATCGTCTCTATTACCTACGGCTACTCGCTGTTTACTAGCCGCCTTTCGTAATAATATACTAAGCTCTAGAGGGGTAAACAAGTAGGTATCTAGGGCTCGACGCAGGATGAACTTAAGTCCCTTATTAGAAAAAATATTTAGGACAGCAGATCTAAGATTCTCGCTAACGCCTTTTAGGTACCTTCCGGGCTCTCCTATGCTTCCCTAAGGTTAGATACGAAGTCCGCGTACTCCTTTAACACAAATTAAGGTATTAAGCTAACCTACTACGGAGAGTACAAGTTTAGTTCGAACACTTTATACTAATAAGCTACAAGGTACGATTTACGGCGCGTTAAATTAACGAAGGTAAGACACGGGTTTAATTCTAAGGTGTATAAAGTAATTAAGCATAGTTAAGATAAGATCTAAGTTAGCTGTATCCGTAATGTAGAGGAAAATGGTCCTACGATAATTAGCTAGCTTATTAAATACTTCCCGTATAGTTATCTACGAAGCGCCGAAGAGGATAACGTGTAGAGTCTAGTCTACTCTATAGGGACCTACTAGAAGCATTTCGGATTAGATCGAGACCTAATCCGGAACATCGTAGGTAGCCTGTTAATAGTAACCGTAGCTTATTTATTAGATGCTAGTGCAGTACTTGTAGCTACTTAAATGTTTGTAGGTAATGTATAGTATATGTAGGAGAATGTATCGTTACAGCGGTCTACCTTAACCCTATTCGGTATGTACCTAAAAGAAGGGCTAGATTACGAATAGCCTCCTACAGCTACGTATAGAGACGGCTAAGAGGAAGATATCTAGCTAGAGGATGCCTTTAATGTTTCGCATAAGGTTTAATTTTAACGTATACGGCGCGCGATCCTAATACGGTATAGCGCGTACGAGGCAGTAGTTCCTAAGTCCTAGTCTAGTAGCTTTAATCTAGTAGCTCTTCGGTAGTAACAGGCTAATTTCGTTTCCTATCGTATATATGTTCGAGACATGCTTCTACGAGTTCTACTATTACGATCGAGAAAAAGTTCGATACTTAGGTTACTTAGATAGAGATGTACTTCTTGTTTAACTCTGTCTAAGAACCCTAATCCCGTGCTTACTACTTCCTTAAGGACGCTAAGAGTCCCTTATAGTCTTAAACCGTCTAAGTTACTAAGGTAGAGGTAGGGCTGTAGTATTCTAAACAGTGCAATTATACCTTAGTTAAACGCTTAGAAGCCGTTAAAGATCTTAGTAAAAGATAAGTACAATCGGGGTTGTCCTCGGGCTAATAGAAGGTAAGGGATAAACGGTTATTCCGCTTTACGACGAACTAAAGCTTAAGATAGCGCATCGGATTGTAATCTTTCTAGTAGTAAGGACCGTAGATTTTAACCTTATGTTAAGCTTAAAAAGCCGTTGCATGTGCTTTTAACAGCCTACATGCTATGTAATACGAGCATTACGTAGACCCGACTTAGTATCGCTTAGATAGACATCTTTAATGCACGCCTCGTACAACGCTTTAGCATTATCGGGAGCTTTATCGTAGCGGCTAGTATTAGATAAAGTACACCCTCGGAGGACCTTAATAATAATTCTAGCATTACTTAAGACAGGGTTCCGCCCCGTAGCTATACTGTCCTATAGGATGTAAGGTTAACTATCGTGCGAGGTAGATACACATATATTAGTCCTAGTATGCTCTATTAAGTATACCGCCCTTATAAAGCCGTATAAGCCCGATTACGTCTAATAAGCTGCTATGCACTAAGAAACTTATTATCTTACTAAGTTACGACGGATCTAGAAAAGCTCCCTAGTACGTTTGTCGGGCATTCGCATTAATACGTGTACGGGAAGTACTTATAGTTGCGTAGGATAAACATATACGGCGTAACCCGCGTAGGGCCGACAAGGAGGGCTTATAGGTGCAAAGAACCGTGTTCTCTAATACTGTCGTCTTATTTACTATAAGATAATCCTTCTCGAGCAAATAGTACTATTAAATTAGAGCTTCTTAGAATCTGTTAAAAGCTTAGTATAAAACGAAGAGTCTACTAGCCGATGCTAGGATAGCTAGACTAATGTTATGCTGCTAAAATCTGGAGTAAGTTATACGTTGTTATGCACTTAGAGTCGCCCGAATAGTAGTTATACGATGTACTAGATGTCGTAGGAGTAAAAAACGTAGCAAACTATACGCGGCTTATAGTAGGTCGGCCCGTTCTTAGGCTACCGCCTTTCGTTAGCCTAGACGCGGTAGCGTCCGTCGCGTCTTTCTATAAGTTTAATTCCTCGGGTATTTACATTATAGCCGTAATAGCGGAATTGTTAGACATTACTACGCGATACGAGGCCGAACTTCTCCCCCTATAGGGATCGAATCGTCGGTAGACGATATCGCGAAAGAAAGCGAGTTATTTAGAATGTAGCATTACGGTAATTACTAAGATCTAGCAGTAATAGCAGCATAATCGTAATCTTCGAGAGTCGTACAAAACGGCGTTAGCTATATATAAGCGCAGCTTAGCTACGAGACCCTTTTTAACGTAAGATAGCGAGAAGTTTGCTAATGTAATCTAGGTAATATAGATCGCCTAGGCCGAGCACGGAAGCAAAGAGAGCTAATTCGTACATTCTACATGTTCTAACCTAAGGGGTGCACATTAATAGCTTAGATTACTGTACTAGTAGGTCTTCGGCGAGGCGCTAGTAGGTTGTAGACGGCTATCTTTACTGCTTTAATAGATCTAGATCTATAGAACGGCTTGTTTAATTCTCGAACAAGGGAGAAGATATGTACATTAACGGTAGCGTAAGCATTAACTTTCCTCTAATAGGTAGCTCTCTAGGCTCTTAATCTTTAAAGACCTATAACTCGAGGTTCGGCTGTTAGTATACTTAAGACTTAAAGCGGCGTTACTACGCTGCACGCTTAGTAAAGCAGTTAGCTCGAGATACATAGGATATACGACGGTGCGATAACCTAACTTAATTAGCGAGTATGTAACAGAGAGCAGTAGGTATTAACAGCGGCTGCCCTCGTTAGCTTATTTAGTGCTTATCTAAGTAGGATAGCTACATTAAATGCTTACGTAGATTTATTATGTCGAGGTCTCTATAAGCTGCAGCGAGGTAATACTTACGTTAGCCGGGTATTACTAGATGCGGCCTGTAGAAGAGGCGCAACTCTACGGCTCGATGCCGCTATCTCTATATACTCGGCGTTTCGACTAGTCTATTCGCAAATCCTACTGCTACCGGGAGGTAGCGACAATGCTTTATAGTAACATCTCGGTTGTTAATCCTCGTAACATCCTAGATGCTTCCTAGCTTGTACTAAGTACATATAAGCACCTTATATATAGACATAGCTAGAAATGTTTGCATCGCTATAACTTGTACACGCCTATAGTACTTACCTATTTGTATTACTAGAGCACGAACGAATGTATAGGAACTCTCGAAGTAGCCGGATATAAAGTTAATAGGTTGCACCCTAGGCTTAACTAGGGATTTATAACTAGGCCGAACCTTAGTATTTAATTAAGAACAGGCTCTACTATTACTTAGTCCTAAATCCGCGGCCGCTAGGATGCGATTTATAGGTCGACCGGCGCTAGCTACGCATCTAGGCGTACCCTTCGCCTGCTTATAGCCTCTCTAGACCTTACGTAAGTATCGTATAGAATGAGACGATAAGTCTCTAGCCTTCTAGAACTCGTTCTCGACGTTTCTTTATAGGATGTATCGCCTTCGATTAATTCTAAGTTTATAGTAGCTATAGTACCGTTTTCGAGTAGGTATGTAAAGGACGGTCTAGTCTAGTACGGAGGCATGTATAAAAAGGTATTCGCAGTCTTCGTCTTAGTCTACGCCTCGCGAGCTCGAGTCGTTACTACTACCTATTCGGACCTTCTATCGTATGTACTTACGAACAGTATAAGCAGAATAACAGGTAGCGTAGTATGCCCTAAGAATAGTATGCTATGTCTCTAGTAAGATATCGTGCTCTAGCTTTATATCTACTATATCTATTAATCTTTATTGTAGATTGTAACCGATAGAGCGATAAGAAAAGAAGCTAGAAGTCCGTAGACGAGGAACAGTAACTACGACGTACGAGCGATAGTATAGCTTCCGCGTCGATTAGCTGCTTATATAGAACCGTAGGTCGTGCATAGGTATAATAGCTAGCTACAAATTGTTGTCTCCGCTATACTAGCTAGCCTACTTATAGCCTACTAATTACGTTAATCTGCTCTATAAGAATAGATGCTAAAATTAAAACAGACCTTACCTTAGGACCGCGCTAGATACCGTAGGATTACGGCGTTCGGGGGTCCTCTCGCGGTAGATTCTATCCTCTATTATTATTTCCCTTGTTGTCCTAGAACAGTCTAGTAGGAGGCGGTCTAAGCCCTTAAAATAGCCTTCGGCGCATTATTACAATTTGCCTGCTGTTAATTAATCCGCAACCTAGTATTACGATAGTATGTCGCTAAGGTAATAGCTAGTTTCGCTACGGCTGTATAGGGTCTATCGTGCTGCATTACCGGTAAGCTTAGGAGCCTTACGGCAGAAGCTAAAAGCACGCTACGCCTTTTAGGGATTAAATAGGAACGGGCTTAGGGTACGCACTAGACGGAGATTAAGGCCGTTAGGTAGTAGGTAGACGGTAGGGCGGTAGTATGTTACTTCTTTAGTCGGCGGATTATAGGGTAGAGATAGGGCTACCGGCCTATACTAGTTAGCCTAAGAGTATACGGTATAGGGATTAGGAACGTACGTAACTAGCTTAGATGTATAAGTACTAAGGTAGTAAGTAGAGTAATTATGCATTCGGGATTAGGAGTTAGGGATTCGTCTTATACTTCGAAGCGGGATGCTATATCTAGTTAATTAGTTAGCTCGGTACGCTCTACTTCTCTACCGAGTAGTATAGGTCTTCTTAGGCTTAAGAAGATCGAAGTAATAGGAATACCGTAGGAAAGGAGAGAGGGCTCGTAACAATTTACTAAAGGGACTAGTAGTAGCCCGATAAAGGATTATCTTAGAGGCGCGGTAAGTAGCGAGGATAGATAGCCTACCTCTACTTACCCTAAACGGTCGGCCTGCGGGTAGAGAGGTAAATAAGAGTTGTTATGCATGTAGTATATCCGCCTTAGAGTAGTACGAAAGTATTCCGAATAGGAGAGGGAATAGCGTTTTACGGCCTCTTCTTACCGATACGTATATAGGCGTATTATCTTATGTAAAGTCTATTAAATCGAGTTATAATACTCCGGCTATAGCATTATAAATAGTAGAGACTAAATTTAGCCTATATAGCTTAGTACGGAGTAGTAGCTATTAAGTATACTACGAGAGTTAACTAGCTTTAGCTTCTATACAGTATTAATGCGATACTAGTTAGTCGGTATAGGCTGTAAAGACTGTACCTTAGACGTCGAAATAAGCTTAGTTAGTTATACATTCGGTACGTAGACGAGGATTATATGTCCGGTTATACCTACGGAAAAAGCTCCGCTTACTAAGCACGACTAACATAACTCGCTATAGTATAACTACGGGACTCTCCCCCGAATCGTCTACATTACGGTCCATTCGCCTACAATAGGCACTCTGTAATTAATCGCAACAGAGAGTACTATACGACCCTTATTATACCTCCTCTCGCCGCTACTACTATTACTACTACGACCGTAACAGCGATAACGGCTAGAACGAGTAACCTAGCTATCTCTCCTCGTCCTCCTCTAGACTAGTATACGTATCCGAAACCTTATATTATAAGCTTCTATCTACTACTAAGGTCCCTTATTAGCCTCCCGTCTTTATAGGTAACGCATCCTACCTTTAGCCGTATACCTCTAAGACTATCGCCGTACATACGAAAATATAATAGATAGCCTAAGTAGATAATAGTAGATACCGTCGGTACTACTAACCTAGCCGGAAACCTCGTATCTAGCTCTTAGCCCTTATAGCGTCGCTATACTACTACTCCCCGGCGCAACTCTTAAGACTCTTTCCGCGTAGCTGCGGTATAGAGTCTATACTGCTAGCGTAGCTAGCGCAGGAGGGATAAGTAAGCGTGCATTAATCCGCGAGTACGGTAGTATACTAGGCTTTTCGCCTACCGTAGGACGGCGAAGGTTATTAAGCCTACTTAAAAACTCGCTGTTTCGCTATTCTCTTACTCGAGGTCATTTGTAGTAACCGTTAGTAGTTACCTCTAGGACTTTAGGCTCCTCCTATAATTGTTTATTACTTCTCTCGTAGCGTTATCTCCGCCGCTTAGTAATACTAGTATTCGAAACAATCTAGACGACAATGTTAGCCCCTATCGACTAACTAAGCATGTTTAAAATAAGCAACTAGCTCTACTTTGCGCGTAACTACGTAGGTACTAAATTTAATCGGATTACTAACTACTCGCTTTACCTTAACTTTACCGCGCTAATGTATAGAGCGAGTAGTAGAAACATGCCGGTACTCTACATTGCCTTAGGTCGACTAAGATATGTCTTGTATAAGGCAAAAGAGGGTAATAACATAGGAGAAGCTTAGGTCCTAGAGAGGCTAAGGCGGGGAATACCGTAGGCGACGAAGGGTCGCGAGTCGGGAATAGTTAGTAAGGATCCCGGATTAAGGAAGCGATTCTCGTCTATTGCATCTAGGTAAGATACGCTAAGGATCCATTTAGAAAAAGTCTATAGCAATTCCTAACAGCGGGAGAGTACCGGTAATAGTACTAGCGTTATAGCGAGTACTAGGGGACCCGATAACCTTAAGAAGGAGGTCGAATCTCTATCCGATGTTTCTTTACTAGTTAGTAGTACAGTCGACATATTACTTCCGCTACTATCTAATAACCTTGTTAGCTAAGCTACTCCTCCTCTTCCCGAACTCTTTACGCGAAGCTATAGTACCTACAACTTTATTAACTAGAGGCGCTCTACTCTACTAGGCGTAAAGTATATAGTTGCGCCTCCAAATAGCAACGACGCAATAACGGCCCTACTACATTACCGGACGGTAATAGCTTTCTTAATTAACGGCTTATAGCTCCGCTACTATATACCTACTTATCGAGCGTTAGCCTCGCTAACGCCCCTCTACTACGGCCGATTAGCGATACCGGTCTTCCTCTAGTAAGCGGTATAGACTTAACTCGCGATTACGAGGGAATTAATTCCTACTACGGGTTCTCGGGTAATTAGATACCTAGCTATGTCGCTAGGGCCGATGTCCTATAGTCCGTTACTAGTACTACTCCTAATAGTAGTACTGTTAACTACAGCCTTGTAGCGACGGATGTTATTAATAGGTAGTCGTTAAAGACGAAGTTAAAGGCGTAAGTCGATAGGTCTAGAGATCTAGATAGTAACGAGTTATAATTAATTCGATAGTCTGTTAATGAATAAGGAACTATACCGAACGAAGTAAGGATAGCTAAGCGAAGTAACGGTATTAAACGAAGTAACGGTACTAAACGAAGCGACGGTACTAAACGAAGCGACGGTACTAAACGAAGCGACGGTACTATATAGACTACTAACGTTAGATAAAGTAACGTTAGTAAACGAAGTACCGAGTTCGAGTAAAGCGACGATGCTAAATAAGGGGACGATACTAAACGACATCTAGAGGCGACGATGCTAAATAAGATCGAAGCGATACTAAAGGGAGTAACGACTACTAAACGAAGATGCTAAACGAAGGCCCGATGCTAAACGCTATTAAGTAAGTTATTAGACGGATAATGCTACAAGGGAGGAAATATAGTTCTAACGAAGAAAACGATAGAACAGGATTTTTACGAATACTACAGTAGACTAATACTAGGGTAAGTCTTAAGGTTACTATTAGCTTCTTACCTTACAATTAGTTATGTTCGGCCTTCCTGTCTTAAATCTTCTCGGCGCGAAGTGTTCTTAGCTAGGTAGTAAATCTAGTCGCTAGTTAGCGGGGCATTAGGTAGAGCAATTTTTAATATTAGTATTAGGTACGTACGTATACGTATGTACGTTCCATTTATATTTATAGGTCGACTCTCTCTTACAATAGGACGGCCTAGTACTACGTCCGAGCGGAAGTAAGCTCCGCGATAGTAGTAAGAAGCTTATTACTCGTGTTATACTTCGTTACCGGGTCCCCTTAATCTTTATAGACAAGGAGCCGGCTAGTTATACGTAACATTCTCTAGAAGGGCTTCGCTATTAGTACTTAGCTATTGCATATATCTCGGTCTAACCTACCGTCGCTAGGAGAACATAGAATATAGAGTCTACTATACACGGAGAGAAACATATAGGAGTTTTAACGTACGTAGATGCGGCTCTATAGTATTTTGCTATAGGTATAGGTGCAGCTACGCGCATTTTCCATCCTATGTTATCGCTATCTACTATCTAGACGCGTCTTTAAGTTACGGACTTAGCACCCCGTTACGTAGCTATCTACTACGCTCTAACTACTAGCTAGTTCTACCCCCGCTTAGTAAATCGCTACTAACTACTACTCGGTACGTACCGCCTAGCGTTTTATTCTCGACCTCTTTTCCTAAGGTACGTACTACTCCTATTGCTCTAACACGCTTCTTAGGTAATAACTAGCTATCCTAGGAGATTTACTATATAGCGCGTTCGTATAAGCTATCTAGTCTGTACCTAAGTAACGGAACTAATTCTCTATAACGATATAATAGTATACGGAATAGGTTCGAACCCCTAGAAGATTAGTTTAGTAACCTAAAGCTTAAGCCGGTAGCAATGCATCTTTAGGCATCCTTAAATACTATATAGGTCGTCTACTACATCCTATACAGTTATAGCTAGTAAGACTTAAATTACAGGATTGCTACAGCTAAGAACACCTACTTAACTACTAGAGGTACGTTAAATACGAATTCCTTAGGTACTTTTAAGTAACCTTCGCATTACCGAGAAGGTTAGTAGTAGTAACCTTAGCCCTACCTCGATCTGCAACATATCCGGCGAAACTATAAAGACCTTTATCGATTTTATCTAGCCGCGGTCTACCTAATAGAAGACTCCCGAAGAGTCTATAAAGTTCGGCTAGATGCTTAAGGACGTATCCTCGAGGTCTAAGAACGGTAATGTATATAAGAAGAAGGTATAGAGGTAGGAAAACTAGTTTAAAGTATTAGGATCCGAGGGGCTTTACCCGTTCGAAAGCGAAGAAGGTAGGGTTACTACTACCTAATAAGTTACCTCCGGCTCTAAGCTAAGAGGTAGTCGATAGTAAAGGCATTAATCGACGGCTCTCTAAATGCGGCTAGGCTCTAAGAAAGCTAGGAAAGAAGGTAGCTCTAAGGGAGGGGAAATCTAAGCCTACTAGTACCTCTACAGAAACTACGGAATACTATAGATAAGGATTTTTAAAGAACGAGATCGTCGATTAGGAAGCTCTTAGCTCGACAATACAATAGCTAAGAAATAGCGTAAGATTATAGAATTAGGGCCGCGAATTCGAGTCGAAACGGCTATAGTAGCGCGGGCGAATAGTAGGATAACGTTTCCTAGGAACTAGTATACGGAAGAGGACGAGAATGTCCTAGTTATAAGATCTTACACGCCGTTAGAGAACTTATAAGATACTAAAGCTAAGAGGCTCTAAGTTATATACCGCCTTCCCGTACTTCTTTTCCTTCGAGGTATCCTCCTATAATAATACCTTAGGTATTAGGGCTACTATAGGCGAGGATAACGATTGTATTGTACCGAGGCTTAATCGGCGGTCTTATACGACGTCGGTAAGTACAAGTAGAAAGACATCGCTACTAAGAAATTTCTACTCGATTATAGCATTAGTATTAAACATCCGGAAGAGGAAGTTAACGACTTTTTAGCAGCTTTATAGCACGTTAAATAATACGTGTAAGTATCTCCTAGAGAACTAGAACAATTAGCGGGTATAAAGCGTAGACGAGGCTCTTTACGGTATTAGAAAACGATTTAGTTAGGGAGTTTTAACGTGTTTACGAGGAGAGGCTTAATTTTAAGGCCTTAGCTTAAGCAGTAGCTACGATAAAAACCTAACTACTTCGGTAATAGGTAACTTATTTAAAAGGAATACCTTATCTAGTAGGAGGAGACTATTAAGGAGCTCTTTGTAGTAATAACAGGCCTAGAACAAGCATTCTTAAGCCGCAATAAAGCTTAGAACACAACAAAGAAAGCCTAACAAGAATGCGGTAACATCCGTACATAGTCTGTCGATGCAGTAAGGCTTGTCTTTAAAGTACATTAACGGCTTAGGGAGCAAGTTAATAGAATCCGCCTCTAATATCGACGACCTAACAGCTTAGAACGAGAGACTTCGCCTACTATAGGCTTATACGCAGCTACCTTTAACGTTACATTCCTACTAGCTACCGGTCTGCGCGCTCTAACTCTTAGAAGGATTAGTAGAGGGATGTCGTAATAGAGATAGAGACCCTCTTAAGATCCTACTTAACCTAGGTTAGAAACTACAGTTATATTCCTGTTAAAAAGCAGCCTAACAATAATTAGCCTACGCTACGTAAAGATTAACATTAGCCGAAATCTAGTAATAAGAAGTTTGTTTAATTATTAGCATCGTCTACATAGTGCAGCGCTACTTAATTGTAAGGATTAATGCAAGCCCGGGATCTAGTAACGAAAAGCTTATTTAACGTAGGATCGTCTCTATAGTGCAATACCGGATTAAGGAAGTACTACCTCCGGGCTAGAAACTAGCGGTTATATCCCTATTAAGAACTAGCCTATAAACGATTAGTCCTAGTAAGGTAAAGACTAACCTTAACCCGAATCTCGCGCCGTCTATACAATATAGTACCGCTTAATTCGTTAGGATAAGCGTTGCAACATCTCGAATCTACCTTACTATAACGGGAAGAAATTGCGTAGTACTCCTTATAGAGCAATTAGTATTATAGGATGCCTACTCTAGGGCTTCGACTAACGGGGTGTAGTATTAAGCTACGCTTCTCTTTAGTAACTTTAGATACTATATGCGGCATAAGTCTTCGATAGTATATAGGGTTTCGAGCCTATAACTTGTACTGCTTTAAGCAGTAATAACTTTGCTTTCGAGCGGGTAGTTTAACCTAGTATAATTTTAGAGTTTAAGCTCTTAAGGGAACTATCCTCTCTACGGTAGAGAGCGGAGTCTATGTAGTAGCTAAAGTAGTACAGCTCTCCGTCCTCTACGTATACTTCGTTACCGTCTACTGCAATAATAAACTTAATGCTAGCTCGAGCTGCAACTTCGAATTTAGTCTAAAACGTCTATAAGGGAATGTTAATAGAGGATATGCAAATACCGCCTAAACGGAGCTAGGTCGCTAATTTTAATTAGAGTCTCTCCGCTACTATTATAATAACGATCCTTATCCGTACTCGAGCTTTAGCCTTAGAATTTAGTCTAAATGTCCCTACGGCAATGTTAGTAGAAGAGTAGTAGAAGAGCAATAGAGGACATAAAGGTATGTACTTAGCCCTTCGACGACCGCCCTGCTCGTAATTTAGCTAAATACTCCCGTACTGTACCTAATAGCCTATCTTACTTCGAGACTCTCTACGACGATATACTACTTAACTATCCGAGCTTACTAAGCTAAATTAAGTAGCTTTTAACTTCCTTCGGGCTACCTATAAGTATCTAAGAAGGCCGTCCGAACATAGACTATTAAGCTACTACCTTACATATTAGCGACGCTTAGAAAGTCTCCGCTTATACTGTACTAACACTAGCGGTTTTCGTACCTAGATGCTTAACGGGTACGATTGTACGATAGATGCGCTCTTTATATACTATTCTAGGGATTTAAATAACATATACGACAGAGACATAGTAGCTACGCCGATTAGTATAGCTGTAAGGACAGGGGCTTATAGCGTAAGAATGTTACGAACCGCGTAGATCGCTTTCGTAACATACTTTACGGTATCGTTACGATGAAAGCAACCCTGCCTATTAGAAATACTCGCCTATACTAGCTGCGCAAGTACTTAGGCTTTTACGACTACATAGTTAAAAGTACTAGCTGCGACGCTACTACCGTAGTATAATAGCTTTACGGAACTAGGATATTACGGCTTTACGAAACGATAATATTAGGCCTTTACGAGACTATTATATAATAACTTTACAACACGATAATACAACGGCCCTTCTAAAGGGTAACAGCTCTGCATTAGATAGTACTGTGTCTACGAGCTGCTAGGAAATGCAGGACATAATTTATGCGCATAAAATAGACTACGGACGGATACATATTAAACTTAATAAACACGACTTTTCTCGATGCTAACTCCCGCTCTAGGCTTCTTATAGAGTATTAAAAGGGTATGTCTAGAAGCAAAAATTGTACAAGATAGCGAAGCCTTACATCGAAATTACAGTGTAACTGCGACTTGTAACGTCGTAACAGCGACGAGGCCTAGAAGTAAAACGATAGTAAATTATAGCGTTAACGGCTCGTAGACATAGTAGTCTAAAGAACGGCACTAATCTAGCTCTCTCCTTTAGATATACGAAAGCCTAGGTCTAGCATTTAATACCTTAGCGGATTTACTACTAAAGGACATAGTTAGTTAGTTAGCCCTACCCTATTGCCTTCTACTATTCGTATGTTTAGGTCGCTTTCGAGCAGCCCTAACACCTATTATAACTTAACGTTTAGTAGCTATCGTATAGGGTTAAGTAAACTCTCCTTAGTTAGCCTAATACTTGTCTTATATAAGCCGGGAATGCTCCTTCGCGCCTAGGGACTATGCAATTACGGGTAGCGTAAAAGCCGTGTTTTCTGCTGTTAGGTAAGGATAGATTATATTAAAACGATAGTCTCTCCTTAGTTAGCCTAATACTTGTTTAGTACGAGGCGAGCATACTCCTTCGTACTTTACGTCCGTCTAGTAATTAGTAGAGTAAAAGTCGTATTGTCCTCCTAAGCTTTAATACTTTCCTAAATCTTAGTCGTCGTAGGTAGGGGTCGATTAGGGTTTAGACGAGGACTCCTCCTTAACTAGCCTAATACTTGTTCGTGTAATACTTGTTCTATATATAAGAGGAGTATACTACTTCGTACCTAGGGCCTAATTAGTTACTAGTAGCGTAGAGGTAATGTTGTTCTTGTCGGTATTCTTCTAGGCTTTAAAGCTTTCCCGAACGTAGGTGTTAATAAAGTTAACATCTACTTTACTCGGCGGGGCGTTACTTATAGCTAGATCTAGTATAAGCTCCTTACCTATTACGCGACCTCGACAACCCTTAATATGTAGCGCTAGTACGTATTCCTTTTGCACTATGTTCCGCTATCGAATAAGCCTTAGAAGGATCGAGTAGCTAGTTAGTAGGTAGTGTAGCGGTCTCCTTAGTAGGCGTAGGCGTAGCTCCTTACTTTACCTTAGCGATTCTCGATCTATAGCGTTAGTACGTATTCTAAATGTACCGATTCCGGTATTAATAGGTCTTCCGAAGAATTAAGTAAGCCGCTTAGTTAGTAGGTAGCGCCTCGTAACGATCTATGTTCGGTCTACCTATTACCTTCTCCTTCGTAGTCGTAGGCGTAGCTCGCTACCTTACCTCGGCGGTCCTTAGTCTGTAGCGGTAGTATACGTATTCTTCGTACATTAACTCTAGCTTTTATAGGCCTTAGAGGATTAGGTAGCTAATTAGTAAGTAGTGCACGTCGGCGAACTACACCTAGTCTATCCGTTACCTATGTAGCTACCTTTTCCTTCGTAGTTAGGAAAGTAGCCCGGTTTATACTATCGTGCGGCGGGTTTAAATTAGGGTTAGGTTAGGGTTATTAAGCCGTATTAGGGCTATTAAGGTTTATAAAAGGCGTAGCCGTACCCGTAGCGACGATGCGGAGCGGTAGAGCTAGTTAATACTATAGGGGTCTTTATAATTAGACTCGAATATTAGCGAGTATTAGCGTAATCGTAGGGTCTACTTACGGCGATATAGCGCTTATGCAAGTAATTCTCGCTACGGTAGAGCTAGTTAATGCTATAAGATTCTTAGACTTAGTCTCTACCGCTAGCTAGTATTAGCGTAATCGTAAGGTCTACCTACCGGCGATTTAGCGCTTATGTAAGTAATCCTCGCCGCGGTAGAGCTAGTAGCTACTGTAGGGAGTTCTTACTATTAGCTCGTGTTAGCGTAATCGTAAGGTCCGCTTACCGCGATATAGCGCTATTATAGGTAATTCTCGCTATAGTAGATCTAGTAGCTTATAGTATACGATACAACCCGTATATCGTTACGGGGGAGGGTAAATAGTAGGACAACTAGGTTCCTAGTTTAATGCTTACGTAGAGCTTTAGTAAAAGCGATCCTAGCTACGGTAGATCTAGCGGCTCTTTATTATCGACTAGAGTCTGCTCTCTCGGTATTAAACGATAGCGTGTATTACTATAGGTAAGAGCAAATAGTAGGGTAGTAGGCTTACTAGTATTATGCTCTAGTAGCTAGCCCGCTAAGGCATCTTACTTTGTCTCGAACGAAGAAGGCTATCTGTAGTACGTCTATAAGGCTAAAGGAAAATCGTCGGCCGTTAAATTATGCCCTTAACATCGGATTAAGGGACCTCGACCATTTATCGATTTACTATTAGGGAAGGCGAATAGTAGTGCAACTAGCCTTTCTAGTATTACGCCCTTGTAGCTTACCTCTAAGGTATCTTACTTTATCTTAAATGTAGGAGGACATCTGCAGCATATATATCTAGCTAGATAGGATTACCGGCTGTCCTATTATGCCCTTTATATAGAACGGAGGCTTCTTAACTATTGTTAGAATAGGCTTTAGAGGCCTGTAGTAGACTCGACGCTACTTAGTAAGCTTCGCGATGTTAGTAGCTACACCTAGTAGACTGCGTCTCGGCGAGCTATAGGTTCTCGGTTAGTAGGTAAATACTAGGCGAGCTAATTTCTCCGTAGGTCGTTACCGGTACTAAAGGTAACTCGTCGGCGTTTAATACGCGGATTAAGGACATTAGTAGTCTAATTTATTTGTTCGGATGCTTTAGTTCCTTTAGATATCGTTTCCTTATTAGAGTTAGCGTACCGCGTAGTATAATGTATCTCGTAATCCTATAGAGGCTTTACTATCGGCAGAGCTATCGTCGATAGGTCTAGTACGTATTCGAACTCGGAGTCGTTATCTAGGGGCGTAGCCTTAGCGTTTAGGTAATATTAGTTCGACTTTCGTCGCGGTAACGCGAGCCTCCTTCGCTATAGCTAAGCCGATATCGACGTTTACATTGTTAGTAAACTGCGTATAATACTAATACCCTCTATAAGTTAACTTATTTCTATACTCTCGGCGTCGGGAATAACCTCGGCTTCGGCGGCGCTCTTAGTATAAGAGGACGTAAAGGGTGCTTAGTAAGCGGCGTTATTATTAGCGCTGCTAGAGCGAGCGTCTTATACCGTATATAAGGTGTAAACCTAGGTCCGGCTTCCTTACTAATAGCGAGCTTTCGCGGCGTTTCGAGTTTCCTCTATTTGTACATTACTATACTACGTTATAGACCTATTAGGGTTCTGCAATAACGTCTGCTTCGGCGGAGTTATAGATAGATTAGGGCAGTCTTATAAAAGTAGCTAGTGCTGTTACGATAGTAAGCCGTCTAGGCCGCGGCTTATACGGTATACGTCTAGGAATAATAGGCCTTCGTAATTAGATAGGTCGAAACGCGAGTACTATTACCTCGTCTCGGCTAATGCATCGTAATAGTACCGCGGTACAGGCTAACTAGCGGTAGCAGGGTTACGATAACCTACGAAGTTACCTCGGCCTAAGCCTCGTTTATAACCTTAAGACTCTCCGTATGCTGCCGCTAAGGTATACAACGGGCCTTAATTGTTACTTAGCGGTATACGTAGTCGATATACCGAGGAAGCTAGTTTAAACTAACGCTGTTGTTTACCTTACTAAATCTACTAAGCTTCGGTTCTATATAGAGGATCTAGAGCTAGAGCTAGAGCAGCTTTAAGCTAGTAATACTACAATACGCGTACCGTTAGGAGAACCTGCTATAATTCGGTTGCTTTATCGTTTACTAAGCCGGCGGCTGTTGTCTTATTAGTACCTAGATCTTTATTACCTTCGCTACCTACTAAGTACGTAGCTCTAGTATTACTAGGTCGTTTTATACGAAAGTAGTACCTGCTTTTTATAATAATAGCGAGTTCTTCCGGAGCGTTTTAGCTAAGCTTCGGTATTATATAGAGCATAAGCGTAACTAACTCGGCGGATCCTAGTTACGCCGAAGCTAACTTTCGTAATAGCTTCGATTTTAGCGGCATAGTAGGTAGTTTAGCTAATCGAGTAGCTATTACCGGCTAATAAGGGCGCTAGATGCTAAGTTGCAGTTCTAACCTCCTTATACGTCTCTATCCGAGTACTCCGCGGCGTCGCCTTCGATAGGCCGATTTCTGTGCTATTACGCTAGCGGGCTAATAACGTCGGTAATATCGCTAAGGACTCCTACTTTCTTAAGAATGCGGCGACTACGTACGTATCCTAGGCTTTCGGGTAGCTTAGACGTACTAACGGCTAAGAGCTATAGTATCCTTATACTCGATAGTACGGCAGCGTTCTAACCGTTAAATAGCTTAGTATTATATCTAGCGTTAAGGCCGTGCACGATACGCTACCTAGTAGCTACTAATAGACGATGTATTACTACTCTTTCTTTACGCTCTCGCTTGTCCTATCCTCTTATTCTCGAGACCTTAGACGTTCTTCCTTGCTCGTAGAACCTACATACAAGCTATTTACATTATTAGTACCCGGACTATACTAAAGTAGCTGCTAGGAGATACTAACGGATTAAACGTAAGACGACGGCTCTAGTAGAGGTAGCCCGTTAACACGACCTACTAGCTAGTTATGTACGTATAATGCGGAGCGTACGTTTACGAGTTTATACTAGCGCTCGGTCTCGAAGGAAGCGTCTATAAGGCTAGGCTACCTTTATTATAATTGCTTAGGTTACCGGGAAAGAGATAGCGCTATGTCGTAGTAGATAATGTATGCTTCTCTCTAATGCTAAGGCTTACTCTACCGAGGCCGGACTAAGGCATTTATTATTTATACGTTACATTATACTACGGTAGGAAGTAGCGCTAGTAGATAGCGACTCCCGCGCCGAGAAGACGATACTACCGGAAGAGGAAGCATAGGAAGAATCTAGAGGCCTGTAGTTAGTAGGTGTACTAAAGAGAACTTTCTAAGTCTATAGCTAAGCGAGCTAAGTTACTACCTTAGTAAGCTTAAACGCGATTACCTCCTATCGCTACTACTACTTTAACAATCGACGCCTTACTCTACTCGAGTATTTATAACTCGTACCTTAGCTTTAGCGGTAGTAGTAGTAGTAGCTCTAGTAACGTATCTATCCCTCCTCCGTCCTAGGAGGTAGATAGAATGCGGCGGTAGGGCTGTTAGGCGTAGCATTATAGATCGTAAAGTATAACGTAGAATAGTACCGACTTACACGTTACTAGACTAGAGGCTAGACGGACTATAATATAACCTACGAGAGGTTAAATAGCAGCTCTTACTAGGATCCTTCCTTTTAATAACCTCTTAGCTCTTAAATTATGTTGTATCTCTTTAGGTATTACGATAGGTAGAAGTATTCGCCGTACGTACTAGAACCCCCGAAAGAGTAAGCCGGTAATAACACGCTAGCTATCTTTACTATAGAATGTATTAAGTCGACTCTATTATCTGCGCTATAGACTAGATCTTCTCTCGTAACTTAGGGGTAGTACTATACGTGCATAGGCGTAGATACTATACGGGTGTTCGAGCGCATCTAAGGCCCGTAGTAGCGTGCAGCCCTTAACGTACGATTAGCATGTACTAATTAGTCTCTACGGTATGCTCCTAATGTAACTATACTATATACATTCTGCCGTACGACTCGATAGTATGCTCTCGACGTAACGACTATAACATCTACATTCCGGCGCCCGATACGATTAGACGTACGTGTACCCTCCTACGAGGGCGACCCTTTCTATACATTAATCGGGTAATTAGGATATAGTACTTATCGAGCGCTAGACGAACCGACTCCTAGGTCGTAGTATATTAGAATATGTTCCTACCTTAATACTATACCTCCGCTAGCATCGCGATAAGTAAGTGCAGCCGACCTAGTTAGAAAAGCTTGCGTTCCTAGAGTCTTATACCGTATCCTCTACTAATAGCATCTCGAACTTAGGGCTGTTTATCCTACTACTATCTATTATATAACGTAGAAAACTTGCATCGCGGGAGGGTCGAGGTAGGTACTATCTTAATAGTAGTTAGCTTAGCTTCGGTCGTAAGCTCGATCTCGTCGAGAAGTCCGAAGCGGGCCGTACATAGTCGCGTCGCGTGTATACTTCGTGTTTTTATTACTAACTTTACTAATATATTACTTAATATATAATAGATCTATATAAGTAAGTAACAGCTTATTTAAAAGCGTAAGATAAGCCTAATATTTTAGCGGCTGTACTAAGGTATAGAGTAGATCGGTTATTACTTAGTAGACGCTAGAACAAACTTACTAAAACTAAAGCCGAGTCGGTCGAAGAATCGACAATTCTTAACTTCTAGTAAGAATAGATACTTATCGTATATCTTAATATACTATCCGACCGTAGACTACTACCTATACTATTAATACTTCTTAATTTTATTAAAGATATCGCTAAAGTACGTCCCTATCGATCGTAGGTAGGCCGCTTCTATAAAAGGTACAAGAATAAGATCTAATCTGTATATCTATACCTATTTAATAGGGATAGAAAAAGGGTAGATAGTAAGTAGTAGTATAGAGCCTACTTTACCCTATAGTAAGAAAAGATTACTAAATATAACATTAAGCTTAAGAGTACCTATAATATAGATAAGAAGGGTATATTAATTAGGTTTATAACTAAGGCTAAAAGGATAGTCTCTAGGAGCTACTATAAGAGTAAGTAACTCGTTAGTAATATATAGGACGGTAACTATAAGTAGCTTACTATTATAGCTTATATATATACTAATAACATATAGCTACTACTAGGCCTAATATATTAGACTAAGAGCGGTAATATCTAAGATACTTAGATATAGGATCTAGAGCCTAATATATATTAAGCCTTCTTTATATCTAGTAAGAAGGGGTAGATAGATAATAGACTTAGCCTCGTATAGCTATAATAGGTATTTTATTACTATATAAAGAATAAGGCTCGAAGGGACTATAGGCTATTATATATAGACGGTTACGACTCGTATATTAATATAGCCTTCCTTAAATAGACCTATAATAATAAGATACTAGTCTTAGTATATCTACCTTACTTAACTTACTAGTTATAGCCCCTAGATATATTAAAATTTACGCTCTTTAGTATCTACTATAGCTAAGAGATTAATAGGTACGTATCTAACTTAATATTAATATTACGCGTTACTAAGCGTAACTTCCTTTACCTAATATAGCTAGTATAGACTAAGGCCTTTATAGTAAAGAATATAGCTAGCGGTTAGCGTAAGACTAGCCTATAACCCTTCTAACCTTTAGAGGTATTAAGTATCTAGAGAGAGCCTATACCTAAGCTAAGGCCTATATCTAGCTCCTTAAGTAATTTAGTCCTCTCTACTAGTAATTAGAGAAGGCTTAGGAGACTCCTTAAGGACGTTATTAAAGAGTAGGACCGAATAAAGATAAAGAATCTCGAGAATACTATCGTTACTATAAGTACTTAGAATACTATCCTTAAGGCTAAGAACGATAACTTTATATTAGCCCTTAACCTTAAGAAGAAGCGTAGGAAGCGTAGTAAGGGCCTCTTTAAAAAAGTAAGGGCTAAAGATAGTCTTAAAGCTACCTTCTTCTCCCTTAATAAGATTAACTAGGCTAAGTAGCTATAGGCTCGTAAGGAGGCTAAGAAAGAGACTACTATTACTAATAAGTAGCTTAAAAAGGAGGCTAATAACGCTAGTTATAAAGCTAAGCGTATTACTATTAAATTACATAAAGAATAACGTAGTAAGGCTACTACTAAGAAGAAGGCTAAGAAGGTAAAATAGGCTAAATAACGATAGACTACTAAGTAGACTAAGAAGTAGCTATAATAGGGCCTATAATACTCCGTAAAGAAGCTACGATAGTAATATATCTATAAGTAGCTAATTATAAAGTTACTAGTATATATAAATAGAGATAATAAAGGTAAAGAGCTAGATAGCCTAATCTAGGTAGTAATATAACGAGGGTAAGTAGTAAGGCTACTATAATAGCTATAATAATAAGACTTATATAGTTAATAGAACAGTATTTAAATATAATATAGTCTAACTATAAGCTCGATAGTAGCGATAATAAATAAGAAATACCTTTAAGAAAAACATAATATATAATAAGGTATCTGTATACAACATACGACCGTACACGCGGTGCGTCGCACTTCTAGTAAGCGCTTTAGAAATGTTCTCTTACTGCGCTACATATATTAAGTCGGCGCGCCGATTACCCGGTAGCTCTCTTCTCCGATTCGAGGAGGGTACTAGGATAGACTCTATATTAACATAGAAGTAGAAGAATAGTAATGTATATGTTAAGAACATGTACTACTATATATATTTATATAACATAATATTATCCTATACGAAATCTCTTCCTACCCCTCGGTAGAAAGTTATAACTATTATTATAATTACTATTATTACGATCGTTATTCCGCGACCCGACAATCTAATAGTTAAGCTATCGGGCTATATCTTTGTCTCTCTCTTCTTCTAAACTTTAGAAGCGTTACTGTATAGCTTGCTGTTCGTAGAGCTATCGCCTACATTCTAAAGTCCTATTATCTTTACCCTCTTAACCCTAATACTTGTCTTCGTTAATCTTAGACTAGGAATAACTAGATATACCTTCTACCGCGTGCTCTAATGCGCCTAGTAACTGTTCCCTCTTCCTTTTTATTCGACGACGACGTTTCCCTCCTACGTCGAGCGACGTAAAGCTCCTAACGCTAGAGTTACTTAGGTATTCTTGCTCTTCCTTAATAGTATCGTCTTGCGCTTACGTCTCCTTAGATACCTTCGAGCGCTTCGACGTACTACGTCCCTAGCCGGGCGATCCTCGCTTCGGCGGACTTCGACTACGGGTTACGCCTTAAAAGTATATAAAGGATGCGTAGTCCTCTCGATCGAAGAGATTTATACCTTATAGAGTAAGAAGTATACGATAAGGGCCGGCGCATAGAAATCCGTATATTAGAGGGAAAATGTCGTAGGCGAAGCGGGCGAAGAGATACTAGTATACGACACCTATAAGTAGGTAGAGCTCGACATTATAGTATAAGGCTCGCAGTTCGGCTAGGACGGGATAGTTAACGTATATAGCCTAACGACATAAGGGTCCTTCTCTAAGGCCGGTATTAGTATATTCGGTAGTATATTTAGGTACGATGCTAATACTACCCTCGTCCTAAGCTCTATAGACATCGACGCGGAGGAGGATGCTATTCTCCGAAGCATTTACTACGTTCTCGTTCGGGCGCGCAACTAAGTAGTAGTTATCTATAGCATTACTTCGAAACTACTCGTCGTTACTCCGCGGGATAATGTATACTACGTAGGTACTGTACGCGTAGCCCGTTATACGATAGGTCGAGTCTCTTTCCCGCGTACTTACTCCCTTAGATACTTTTACAATAGGCGCTACTTTCTAATAGTACGGCAGCTACTAGTAAGGGATGGACTCGTCTAGAAAGGTCTAGTAGGAGAAGTTAGGTACGATAGCGTACGGCGGCGAAAGATTAGGAGCGGTAGGGAGAGACTAGGCGATCGCAATCGTAGTCTAATTCGCACGAGAAGGTAGGTAGAAGAAGTAGACGCCGTACGGTAGAAGCGCGGACGGCGCGTATCTAGATCGACGAGTAGCGTCGTCGTTACTATTACTCTCGCGGCCGTCGTGCTACTCGGGGTTAGTTATAGCGACAGCCGCGCGCTCCGTAGAGAGCTAGCTATCGAATCGATTGCCGGTAATAATAGCGCAAATGTCGTGTACGTAGGTAAATCGTACGCTACGCCGCCCTAAGGCGTCTGTATTATATAGCTCTAAGTCGAATAGCTTATCGTAAGGATATAGGTAGCCTAGGTGTTTAACAATTACTCGCGAGGGCGCGTCGGTATCGCCGAAAGAAGACGGTATTAAAGTAGGACGAAGGAGAGGGGCTAGAGTTAATAAAGAGGTCGACGTCGATGTTATAATGCGACGTACGTATAGACGTAGACTCGGTAGTAATAAATGCTCTACGTAGAACTAAGTACTACAAGCTAATAACAGCCGACGCGTACGGTAACCCCGCATCGCGTTAACCTAGTAACTAAATATACATCGGCGGCGGCCTACCTACGTAGATACATAAAATAATATACTGCCTGCTTTTAAAACACCCTATTATACAAGATACTAATTAACTTACTATAACGCGATATAGTCGACTAGCTTTTTACCGATCCCGCCGTGTTTAACGCTTATACGATCTTATATGTAACCTTAGAAGCTAATATAAAGCTAAAGTAGCTACCGAAGCATAGAACTAGGGTAAGAGGATAGAAGTACTAATGTAGACACTTATAGCTAGGTACTAAATAAAGATTAACTAATATCCCGCGCGGTAGAAATGCACTAATACACTCTCCCGGCTTTAACATAACGGCGGTATAACGGCGATTAGTTATATCGTAATGCACATCCGCTATAGAGCATTCGATTATTATGTCGAAGCTAGATACTTACCTAAACAGCCTATGTTACTACAGTCTAAGCTAGGGCATAATATACAGAGTGCATTTAATTACCTAGAGATTAGACTCTACTAACGGGAAACAGAACTCTATCTCGGTAAAGTAAGCGCCGTCGTTTAAATAGCCCGTAGTAGCCTTATACATGCCCTACCCGAGATATAGTAATAGCGTACCTAGGAGTAGGGGTAATAACTAGTATAAACCGTTAGATACGACGCTCGTCCTAGTACTACTCGCAGTCGCTATAGACTATTAATAGTTGTTTTAATTAATTACTTATACGCCCTTACCTACTTACTTCCGCACGAGCTACGGTACGGCGACATACGGAAAACAATAGTAAATCCGATACCCCGCGACTCGAGACCCCGTAAACATAACCTTCGCTAACACGAGCTACACTATAAACAAGTTAAGGGCGGATAGTACCTACTACGCGACTTAGAGTATCGACATTAAGGTAACCTTCCGACGCTATAAGCTACTACGATACGTACAGGTAAAAAAGAGGAGGACTCGAGTCTAAACGAGAACGGCGAGTAATACTTCTAAATATACCTACACCTATACCTATACCTACACCGAAAGATCTATAACGCCTAAGAAGTAGGGATAAGGTACCTATACCTACACCTACACCTACACCTATACCTATATCTAAAGACCTACAACGTCGAGAAGCAGAGCTAAGAGCAACGCCTAGAAAGTAGGGTTAATAATAAACTGCAAACAACACTACCTACGAAAAGTAGGGATCGCGGCAGCTAAATTAAATAAACGAATAGTACCTACGTACGACAGTATATAATAGGCGCGAAGGGGTAAATAGAAAGTTAATAGGTTATAGGTCCGTACCTATGCACAAACTAATTATATATAGCGGTCTTTCTTCTACCTTTGCAGATACGTACAATTAAGACTTATACTACGCATTAAGTTTGTATCCTACTATTATGTCGCCGAAATAGTCTCGTTTGTTATTTATTAGCACTCTTAAGGATATAATAATCTCGAGGCTTAGAAACTATTATTAGTCTCCTATATACCGAACTATATCGTAACTAGATCTAGAGCAGGTTTAGCGGCAACGATCTACTATAGATAAACGATACGTTCGCCTAGATCTGTCTAAATAATCTAGTAAGATAATATACTTGTTAAAGTAATCTAGTTTTACTAGGACGCCTATTAATTTAATAGCTGTCTTTTAGCCGACCGTTATAACCGCTAGGATAATAGACTATGTAGAGATTTCTTTAAGTTCCGCGGACCGGCCTTTCTAATTAGAGGAAGTAAATCGCATATTGTTGCTTTAACAATCGTATTACGTACGATCCTAGGCTAGTTAAATATGCCTTCTACGTGTATCCGTTTACATCGTAGACTAGGGAAGGCTCTTTATAAGCGATAATTAGGGCTACGTAATCGACGACGCTCGGGATAGGATTACTTTAACTAATTAGTACTAGCCGCTAAGTACTCGCTATTAGGTAGGCTAAAGATATAGACGAACAAGGTAATTTAGCGCGTTAATAAAGCAGTTATATATAACTAACCTTCCGTTTATAGACTATGCTCGGGTAGCGTAGTCTTTAATGCTACTAGCGACCTACTTATTTACTTCTTTAGAATCGGCCGATTAGCGGATCCGCTCCGGTTACTTCTATATATCCTTACGATAATTTAACGGCTATTTCCTAAACCTCCGAACTACTAGCGTCGAAAGAGAAGTTAAAGGCCGTAGAAGCAGTATCGTCTGTATAACGTTATATAGCATATAGTGCATCCCTACTATCGCTATTGCTAAGCATAAGGTCCTAGCTAGAGAGAAATAACATTCGGCCTTTTAGACCTCTATAGATACGGCTTCTTACCGGGGTACACGACAGCGGCCTACTATAGCTCTATAATCCCTTCGGACCTTACTAGGGAGTACGACAAGATCCTAAGATCCGTATCTAACATACAGCTCCGAACACAATAACTTAAAGAACATAGAGGGCTCTACAGCGGGAAGGCCGTAACTGCAAACGTATGCAAACAACGCTAGCCTATACCTCTTCGTGTCCTCTAGACCGCGGGTAGTCTCCCGCCTCTTGTAATGCTTTACTATACATGTTAGCGTCTTCGTAATACCGAAGCCTATCGACTAATTCGGTACCGGGGTAAAAAGTCTTTCTCTTACTTCGTAGCTAGCCTAGATAGCAGCTAATCTTCGATGCTATAGTATAGGTTCTAGTAAGTACTAAACGCCTAGGGACCCTTTCTATAGCGACTAGCCTGTTCTACTTATTAGGTAAGCTATTTAGCTAGTATTACCCTTATAATCCCGAATAGGCTACTAACGATTAATTCGTACGATAAGTAAGCCGACAAAGAGTAAGCTAGGAGGAAGGAGTAGGCGCGAACGATGCATAATGTTTGTAGTAGTTACTAGGAAGATGCACAAACATAAGCGTCTTCTAGTAGTAGGTAAGTACTACTAGGGGCGGCTGTTTCATTAAAGGATAGTTAAATGTAAA
Organism: Mycosphaerella arachidis; assembly: GCA_001297265.1. Classification (NCBI taxonomy): domain Eukaryota; kingdom Fungi; phylum Ascomycota; class Dothideomycetes; order Mycosphaerellales; family Mycosphaerellaceae; genus Mycosphaerella; species Mycosphaerella arachidis. The sequence goes on from LIHB01000141.1 coordinate 40,575, forward strand.
CATAAGAGACATAGTAAGACTAGCGCATCGTTAGGTTGCAAGCTACTAATAAAGCCCTCGATTATAACAAAGCCTTACATAATAACCGTTCGTATCGTAGGAACTAGAACCGCCTAATTCTTATTATTAGTACTCTTGCAAATTTAAAAAAGACTTAAGAGTTATATACGAAGAGATTATAGTTATGCAGTCTAATACATGTAGCATTTTTAGCTCCTAATAGGTTTAATTATAAACATGTATATTCTCTCTCATTAACCGAAATACGTACTGTACGTAATAAAAAGCCTCTACTTCTACTAATTCCTTAAGTAGCGTCCCTAAAAAGTATATATAAGACGTAGTAAGTATTACTATAAGAATCTTTAACTAACTGTATTCTGTGTCGAGACCTCGCATCTCTTTATAGTACGTAAGGGTTAGGTAATAGTTGTAGTACTTAGGAATAGTAGGCTACTAGTTGTAGTACTCGGGGATAATAAGCTAATAGTTGTAGTACTCGGGAATCGTAGACTAATAGTTATAGTGCTCGGGGATAATAAGCCGATAGTTGTAGTACTTAGCTACCGTAGACTAATAGTTGTAGTACTCGGGGCTAATAAGCTAGTAATGTAGTTAGGTAGATTCGCGTAGGCTAAGCGCCTATCCTAGCTTCTATCTCTTCTCTAAGAGCTTTCCTAAGCCGTACTACCTTATTATTTGCTCTGCTAAGCTACTACTAGAGCGAAGCTTATATGTCTGTCTTCTGTTCTAGCTTACTATCCGCTTCGTTTAACCGCCGGTTAAGTAAATTCCCTATTTTAGCTTACTAATATATCTCCTTCTTCGCCTAGGCTAACTGTTGCTCTAAGTCCGCTAAGAGTTAACTTTGTTGTCTCCTAGACTCTTCTATTACCTCGTTCGCTCCTTCGAGCCTACTAATCTTAAGTCGCGTACTTACTTACTCGGCCCTTTGTTCCTCTATTAGTTCCTAGTATTACAAGGCGAGTATCTACCTTATTTCTTCGATCTTATTAGCTTCGACCCTTCGACTAGCTTTACCTATACTACGATGTTTTTGCGCCTTATCTTTAGCGTTCTTAAGTTTAGCCCTAAGCGATTCGATCCGAGCATCCTAAGTCTCGAGGCGGCTCGTAAGCTTTCTAATCTTAGCCTAGCTAGTCTAGATCTGCTCGTAGAGTCCGTTAATAGTATCGTAGAGTTCGTCGCAGCGGTTAGTAAGGAAGTCCTTATAGACTAAATTAGATTCTTTAAATACTATCTTAGAATCGATTCTTTAGGGCATATCTATAATTCTCTAGCGATAAGTCGAAAGCAGGACATGCTTTTATAATCTTCGGTCTAGCCTAATGCCTCGGCTATAGCGTAGAAGTAAGCTAGCCGTAATAAAGCTCGAGGCTGTATCGGTACGGTGTTCGGATTAGATAGTAGTTACGAATTTTTGTAACGACATTAAAGAGAGACAGCTACAATAGAGCTCGAGTCTTTATCGTTAGAGATTAATAGTAATCCCGAATCCGGAAATAAGGAGACATAATTTCTATTAACGACGGCCTTGTCCTTTGTTTAATTTTAGGATCTAGTCCTTAAAGCTACAGTAAGTAGATGTTAGGCTATATTATAAGGGAGCGATAGTACTAACATTAGGGCTATAGGCTTAGTCTAACTTCTAGCGTTATAATTATTGTTTACTTCCCTACCTATCTTAACGCGACATAAGTTACTAAAGAAAGTTACTTACTTATTACATTTAGTAGAGGCGGCTAGACTTTACGGGCCGTGTAAAGACTATAACAAAGAATCTTAAAGGATCGATTAGTGCACCTACGCCTACATCCGGCAAATATACGCTAGAGACGAGGGTGCTCGTAAAAGAGATGTATATAAATCGCTCGATTATAGAAGCTTCCGCCTATCGTAGTAGCGCCGCCGTAACGGCCCTCCTAGCCGATAAAGCTAAACGACATTAGACTATTGCACTATCGCTTTACGCGCTACGTCGATTAACTAGATTAGGTACCTGCCGCTATTAAGCTGTTAGCCTATAAGTATTAAAGTCTCGTACTACGACTTAGCTAAGGACTTACTAAACCCGTTACGAATCGAAAGTATAGTCTCTCGGTTATAATTACGGTAATCTAGTAATAATAGATGCTCCTTAGGTAAGTCGTAGATTCCGGATCCGGATTAGGACAGGTTCCGCTATGTTTTACTATAGGAAGGTACTTCTCTATTCGGCGCTAGATAAATAAGAGTACACGAGCTAAGACATACTAGTCTAGTCGAGTCTATCTAGTTAGACTCTCTAGCTTAGCGTCCGTTAGACGAGGAGTCGGGGCGAGGTTAGAGAGGTAATTACCGAGTCGTAAGATCGATACTTAATATAGCTACGAGGTATCCCCTATACCTTTCCTTATTTTCGTAGGTATCGTTTTATGTAACTAAAAGGTAACGGCATAGTAGGAGATCTCTCGGAAGCACTTAATTAAGTACTAGAGTTGTATTAGATCGTTTAACACGAATAAGCTCGGGCGCTATAAAACCCTCTAGCGGCTAAAGTAAAAGAAATACTGCATAGAGAAAAGCATATCTTACTTATCCCGTAATGTATTATACGCAATCTATGCAAGATAGACGGTAATAGCCTTTATATTTATAGTCTTTATGTCGTTTCTTCCCTATACCCTCTTACCTTAGCAAGATAATAGTACGGAGGCTACAGTAATATCCGGCTAATATCGATAGGTAGGTCGTCGCTTACTTATAGCTAAGGACGAGAGAACAGCGTAGCTAGGCATCGATATAATAGTTTCTTTCTCGATGTTTATCGTATAATGCTTGCAAAATAGGTACGTATATAGAAAGGTCGCCGTAAATAATATACTATTCTACTCTGCTTCGAGCTCGGTTAAAGTATGTAATATATAAAGCATCCCCTATGCTCGTACTAGCTTTTAGGCTCTTATGTCTTAACACGAACATAGTACCGAAGGTACGAATAAGTCTTGTTTATAGACCTCTACGTATGTCTAAGGTTCGGTGTCGGATAAGCGGAGAGTAGTAGGCAATTAGTTAGACTAAGCTACTAAGACTACCGGCCGTAGGCTAAGTATTCGCGGCATTTTCGGCAGCACGAAGTAGAATTGTAGGGCGCTTATAGGCTTTCGTACTTTTAGCTCTACCGAGCCGCCTTCTTCCTAGCGAGAACATAGTAAACAGCGGTAAGTACCTATAGTATATCGATGATCTTAGTAATAGGCCCGGATCTGTAGCTAGACGGTAGAACAGTCGATACTAAAGAGGTATATAATAACCTTAAGCTCTCGATTAGGGTTACTTTAGGTCGTATATTTCTACTTATATAAGGGCATATAAGCGTAATCTAATACGAATAAAACTCTAGCGTAGGTTGCTACAAGGACAAAATAGTACTATTATAGTAGATAAGAGCGAATATATCTAACTATATAGCCTTATAGACATACGTGCCCGGTAATCTAAGTCTAGAAGGAAGAGCTAATGCTTAACCGTCGATGCGGTATTTAAAGGTACTAAGACGGTGTTTAAACACTGTAGCGTAGAGTAGAAGCTAATTATATACTCCCGTAGTTTCGGAGGAAGGTTAGCCCTTTCGCCCGAGCGAATTTACCGCTATGTCGTAGTTGTAGTTATATACCTAGTAATATCCTACGCCTACCCTTTTAGGAAATGTATCGACATATTTTAGTCGATCTTATATAGTCCTTATCCGTGCTCTTTAGCGAGTTATCCTCTTACCTTACTTCTTTCCGGGACCTAATCGGGAGCCTAAAATGCTACAAATATCCGTACTACAGCATATAATAGGTTGCACGCCTCTTCTTATAATCCTGTAAGTTACGACGAACTTGCGCTTTATATATCTTACTAGCGTTAGACCGCTAGAACTTCGATCGCTTTACTATCGCTATCGTCGTCCGCGTCGCATACATACTGTAGCTCTATTTAAGCGCAGCGTTAATCGAAAGGTACTAGTAACAAGATTAAGGCTAACAGCCGGTTTCGGAATCTAGGTATCTCGGCTAGTAGTACATGCTAGTTTCCGACGTCTTTATACAATAATTTATATAATAAAGCTCCGTATATAAGGAGCTAGCATTTTAAGATGCACTGTAAGCACTAAACATCCTAGGTAGTTAGAAGTATATACTAATAATACGAGCATAAGTAAGTAACGTAACGTTAAATTTGACTTTTCGGCTAAATAAAGTACCGGCGTAGTTTCTCCGCACCGTCGCTAACTTCTACTAGTACTAAGGACTACGCTTAATAATGCTCGTACTAACATAATGCTGTTCCTATCGTTATCGTTAGGGTCCGTTTATACTACTATCCCGCGTAGAAACATACTATGTCGTTAAAGGGTAAGTAACAAGTTATAAGTATGTTATCTTAGTTAATCCTTTCCTATGTTATTACCCTACTAATTACAACTATACTCGACATCTTACATAGATAGCATTATGCACGTTGTTACTAACGCAGCGATAACATACTAACTATAGCCGCTTCTACCTAGAGCCCCTATACCGTAAAGCGTACAGCCCTATACGATTTCGAAGACTCCTACGCGCTAAGACTATTAGTAGCCTCCTCGTAAGATATACGGTAGCAGAAGCTTACTAGCTACTGTATACATTCTATATAGGAGGGACGACGACGATAGATGTATAATAGAGTCCGGCTTACTAATTCGTGTATAACGATCGCCGTTTCTTTTCGACGGCGCTCTTAGGTACTAGGCGAGGACGATTAATAGACTTAGAAGGCGCTGCACTTAACTACTACAGCTCTACTACGCGCTTATACATAGCTATACTAGTGCTTAGAGGCAATACTGTGTACAAAAACTGCTGTTATTATGTTAGACAAAGGGCGATTCTGCAATGCGTTACTAGAGAGTACCTCTAGAGTTAGTCTTTCCGACTAAGATTATGTATATGCTTTAAACTCGCCGTTTAATGCATTTACGAAATACTTGCTATGCAAGTACAGTACTAGCCGATGTACAGGAATTATAACCCCGCTAACCTCGATTAAAACATTAGCGTAGTCGGCGTTATTAAACATCCTATAGTTACGCTTAGTACTAAAATACAATACAGGCTAGAGTACCTACCTTACTATAGCGCTATCGAATTCGTCCTACGGCGGCTTTACCGTAAAATCTATAAGTCGGTTATAAGTAATACTCGGGCGACTATACGCTTAATACTAGTGTTTTATCCTCTAGATTAGCTTCTACCGCTGCTAGCTTAATTAGCAGTAGTAACTGCAGATCCTAAGAAGAAGAGTAAGCTATAGTACGACTTTGCTCTTAATCTCTTAAGGATTATTACCTCCTGCGCTCGAGTTCGCGCTACTCTTCCCGGTACGTAGCTTTATCCTACTTAGATTACCGTCTCCTTATATTAACCTTAGCTTTACTCGGTATAGAAACCGTTAATTAGCTGCGCAAGTTATATGTTAAATACAGAGGTGCGGTTACATAAGAAACGTAAGGCGCCTTAATGTAATGTATGTAGTATTGCATGTACGAAATTCCTATAAAGCTATCGATAGAGTTTTATATCTAAGGCCCGTAGATAGCGGCATCTCGTCTAATGGGCCTAAAGATTATGTAATTATTACGGCTCGCGGCTCGCCTGTTTGTTTACTAGCATCGCGTTCCGTCGTCTATTAATAAGGAACAATAGTAGGCGGAATCGCGAGGCTACGGGCTAAGCTTACGAAAGCGCAGCGTAGCTAGGAAATCGTAGAGTATCTAAGAGAAGAAGAGCAACGTCGAAGAGAGAAAGTAGAGCGTAGGCTAGAAGCTATAGAGCGCGGACGGCAGGAAGAGTAACGTCGGAAAGAACGTATAGAATAAGTCGCCGGGATAGCCGTAACTAGAACCTTATCGACTTTCTAGAAAGCTACTATGCTCTCTACAAGAAGACTTCTCGGGTCGTTCTAAGCTATGTAATGTCCTAGTCGTTCTATTATAGCTATAAGTTACGCCGAATCGAAAGATTCTTAATTACCTACAGCAAAGTAAAGCGCGGTAAGCTAGACTCTACGATAAACGTAATCGAAGGTAAAGGCGCGACCGTGCTTAGTATAGGCATTTCTAGAATCGTCGAGCTTCTTAATAATAGACTCGTTATAATATCGCCTTAGCCTAGTTAGCGAGAAAACTCGAATTAGCCTATCTAGAATAATTACGAAGAATTAGAACTTAGAATCGGCTTTAAAAAGTACATATAGGCCTCCTATATCGCTTAGCTAATCGTAAAGGAGCTACTACGTAATATAGTAAATCTAACCTATAGCTGTAGGTTGCATTATAGGACTAGTTAAATAAACTACTAACTAGGAAGAGACTATTAACGCTCTACCTTACGTTAGCCCGCTCCTACGCGCCTACGTTTTCGCCGTAGAAATCTTATGTTGTCGTTCTCCCCTTCTTATTTTCGCGTATTATAGAAGGTTTTATTAAAGGAAGGCTCCTATAGACATCTAACTTATTAAGATCTATAATGCCTTCGCAGAACTTAAAGCAATATAGGGTTTCCTCTATCTTCGACCCGAAGGAGGTATAAACCTAAGTATATTATGCTTAGGGTAGACAAATTAACTTCATGCTTTTATATAGCTTAGAGCGTACGTGTAGCTTGTCGTAGAGGGATGCAATCGACTGTACTAATTACGTATTAGCCTATAATAACAATAATGTAAAGGAAGCTAACGCTATAGTAGACGCTATACTAGCGTAAGACGTAATAACGAAGGAGAACAAGGATAAAAAGTAACTTACTATAGAAATCTAGGGAGTAATACTTAGACGAAATTTGTTACAATGCTCCGCGGTAAGTAGACGATGCGACGGAACGCAGGTATAGAAGTAACGCTAGCAGAATTAATCTCCGATAGAGCACGGGTCGAACCTAATTAAATTCGTTAAAGCTGTTCGCACGATAGATTCATTTAATGCGCATCTCGCGTAACTCTTCTATAAGTATAGGCTAATACCTCGAAATAGTATAGTAGTCTTTCTAAAAATCGAACTATTAGAGAAGCATTAGTAGATAACTCTCCTTACTGCTTATACTAGTCTATAGTATTACCTCTCGTTGGTATAATAATAACAGGAGCAAGTACTAGCCTTACTATCTATCGGGTAATAGTCTACGGGGTCCTCGACCTTAAGTCCGTACGAACTCGTGTACATAGATAAACTGTAAATTAGTATCTTATTTCGTAAGCGACGATTTATGCTAAGCGTTTATCTAGTTCGCGAAGTTGTCCGAATTGCTTACTATGTAGACAGTCTATACGAATGTAGACGAATCCGCGACCTAGTATCTCGAAAAGCGGAATAATTTCGCGAACTAGATAAATGCTTACTATGCGGACGAGTCTATACGGATGCAAAGCTAGTTCGCGAGATTGTTACGCTTTTCGAGATACTAGGTCGCGAATTTGTCTGCTTTGTATCCGTATAGACTCGTCCGTATAGTAAGTACTTAGGACAATTTCGCGAACTAATCTATTAGGAACTCGAAAAGGGCTTACTATGCGGAAGAGCCTATACGGATAGTAGACTAATTTCTCGTTCTCCGAAAGACTACTTTCTCTTCGCTATGTTTTCTATCTATGCGTAAGAAAACATTACGGACTCGTTCCTACTTATATCTATCCGGACGTACTTACCTTATACATCCCGCATAGATAAATCCTATATAGACATTAAACTCGCCCGGAATCTTACGTATTAGTTCGCTACGATTTAGGAATCGAAAACGAAAGGTTATAGGCCTAGATAAGAGAACTAATCGCAGCATAATTTAGTTTAAACAGGTTCGGGAATGTCGTACCTCGGCTATGTTTTAGAATCTGCGATTCGAATACCCGCGCTCGCCCTCGCATTTAGGATACTAGGAAATAGTAAGGAGAACTATAACAGCCTCTTAAGTACAAAGTAAGGAGCATTGTTCGCGCAGTATACGAAGCCCGAAATTAGTACTTAGTAAAGTAGACGGGGATATTAGATAGTTAGAAGAAGAGAGAAGACCTAGAAGATAGTAAGACGACCGCGCTAAGCTTCTCGGAAGCTTACTTATCTTCGCCGACGGATATTGCGACGCATCGAATAAAGCGAAGTACGAGGTTAGGGCCGTATCGTTAAGAAAGAGCAGTAGGCAGCGAGGGAGAAGAGAGCCGCGAAGTAAGCTACGAAGTTCTTTAAGAATAGTAAATAAGCGCGCGAACAGAGCGCGCAGTCGTACGTCCTTATCTTAAGCGTTTAGAAACAAACCGAAATATAAGACAAGGAGAAGATATTTAGTTAAATGTACTTCTCGATAGTTATTTTCCGAGCGGGTAAGGCCTAAATATAATATCGACATCCCGTTACAAATCTAGATCGTAATCCTAAGTACGGACGCAGAAGGCCCGCATTATGCGTTGTACTAGTACCTAGTCCCTACCTCCTATATGTAAGTATATTAACTGCCGAATTAGATCCTTATTAGAACCGGGCAAGCTCGCGCCGCGTGCTTCTATTACTAAAGCGCTAGGAACTCGTAACATACCGAGGTAGATAGGTACCTCCTACTCGATACCTAGCCCGGGAACTAGCGCTACGACAGCCTCTACCGGGATAACACGCGGAACAAGATACTCTTTTACAAATCCCGTACGGGGGCTATTCGTATATCCGTAGAATTGCGGACTAGCTAGGTTATTATCGCGTGCGATCGAAGAAGCATCTAGGACATTAGTAAAATAACCTCCCTTAGTCGTAGTACTTAAAAGCTCGAGGTTAACAATAGCAATAATAATTCTCGTAGCTCCGTTCTAAATAAATGTTGCGCGGCGCGTTATTGTTACCTCCTAGGTGCAGAACAGCGACTTCTATAGCCCTACTACCCTCTTGTTTCTTAGATAGTTAACTACGGAATTATTCGTTAACGGTACATTAGGATTGCGAGCAGTAAGAGATAGATAAGACAACTCGGTATTGTAACTCTACGCGAGTATACGGAACGCTATCCCTGTAAGAGGATAGAGCGCGCGATGCTTTTTAAAGAAATCTATTTGCGTTAATAGCTGCGAGACAGAAAACGCTATTCCGGGTATGTTTGTCGTTACTTCGATAGTGTTTTAGAGAGAGGTTACTAGGATCCTTAAGTTCTATATTAGCTAAGATCTTAGTCTCTTCGGCTAAGTTAGGTACAACTTGTTATAGAGAGGTATTTTAGCGAGTACAAGCTTCTAAGTTAAAACGATAGGGTAGATTAGTAACCCTTATAAATTGCATAAGGTGTAAGTCTATCTAGCTACAGAAACAGTATAATATAGGGTGTGTATGCTAAGTCCTAATTAGCATAGCTACGGGTTACCTAATCTACAACATAACTAATCGCTAAGCATAAGTCGTAGTTAGATCGGCTAATAAAAACAAAAGGGAGGCGAATTAGTACAAGTATTAGTTCTTCCGCGTAGTTACCTTCTACTAGTGCTATTTTCTATAGCTCGCGCAAGGGTAGATAAGATTAATAGTTTATCGATTACGTACATGTAGGAGATAACGAATCTTATCGTGTAAAGCATAGCATAAAAGGGGAATTAAACAGCGGGCCGAGCTAGGCGCCCCGCTCTACTCCCGAGCATTAGTACCCCGTATACTCTAATCCCTAACCTTGAAATTGCTATTATGCCCGCTAAAGTACTTCCTACGAAACATACCTCCGGGTCCGATAGTATAACGCTATTTAAGGTGTAGGGTCTTTATCCTAAAGCGGAAGTGCTCGAATGTCTATATTATAGCACGACGGGGAACACTCTACTTAATCGTATTATAGGTAATCTGCTCTATACTACTAGACGACGTAGTAGAGAAAAGATTAATTGTTTCTAACCTACGGTAGGATGCTATTACGTAGTATGTATACCGCTATAAGGACTTAAAGAGTTATATGTCTGTAGCTCTTAGTCCTACATAGATAGTTGTTTGTTGTACTAACGGTAATTAGTCGCGCCTCGCTTAGAGGCGATTAGCGGGGACGTCTGCTCTACTACACGCCCTTCGATAACGGCAAGTATTACTAATATACGGACAGTATCGACGCCTACAGTACGATTGCCGCCGTACGACAAGGGACCTACCTTAGATCCGGAGCTTCTAACCCTGCCTAAAACTCTAACCCGTAGTGCACGGCAAATGTAGCATTGCTAGCAGTAGTAGTTAATGCGACGTACACTTTATATTAGATCTAGATTAGCCCTTAACTTCCGCTAATGCACCTATGTAACTGTACACTACCTACATAGACATCGACATCTACGTATAATACGCATCCTAGCTAGGGTAGACTATAAGGGCGGTGCTAAAACATTTACGATCTTTAGGTTATCGCTGTAGGACGTAGCGTGCATCGCAACAGTCCTAAGGTAATGGGATGGAACGTTAGACATTAAAAGAGTACCTACGAGCATCGCAATTACCATCTATATCCTAGCCGTTATCTAGAGCCTATACCGAGATTTTGTTTTAGATATAGTATACTTAGTTAAATTGTAGGGAATCCTTATCTTAGTAGAACCTTATTTTATCTCTAAGAGTCTCTTTAGCTACTTTACTTCTTTTTAATTATTGTAGTTGTTTTTAGTTATTTTAGTTGTTTCTGTTTACTTTCTACGCTATAGATTTATAAGTACCCTAGGGTATAGGTTTTGTTTATAATTAGTACGTATAAATAGATTTCTTAGGTTAAGAGCTAATTTAGGCTTACAACCTATAGAAAGTTAATATATAGCAGAAGCTAGCCTTAGGAGATATAGTAAAGTCGTAGTACATTAAGTCTAATAGTTAATATAATAGTTCTAAGAGTTATAGAGATACTTAATTACTTCTTCCTATCTAATAACGCTATTCTACTCTAATTTATGTTTAATTATATACCTCTAGGATGTTCTATAGTACGCTATATAATACGTAGGTATTACTTTTCTTATAAGAAGTTAGATCTAGAAAACTCTAATAAAGAATCTAGCGCTCTATCTAGTAATGCTAGAACTTTCTAGATTTTGTTATATATGTAATACTACGTATAAAGTTTATATTTAATACTGCTAGTCTAATACTAGTCTAATATAACTAGTATACGCTGTTTACAAAGCTATAATTATAAATCTCTTAAATGCTATAATATCTTTAATATTAACGTTACTCTTAGAGTAACTATCTTGCTTCTAGTATAGTTATCCTCCTATAAACTAAATTTATAGCTTAGAACCTAATATACTTTAGATCTAGAAGATATATAAAATATATTACTATATAAACGTATTATTTCTTTACTATTATAATGCATATTTAAAACTCTAGCCCTCTTACTAGCGCTATTACAATTGTAAGTATTAATTACTTCTATAGATAACAAGTCTACGCTATTATTACTAAGATCTAGCGTATTAGAGGAATTAGTCCTCTTTCTATCTAGTAGACTTTTACTTAGATTAACGCTAAACTGTTTCTTATTTAGGTTTATAGTAGGACTATAATTCTCTACGCTACTAGTAGTATTATCTCTGGGAATATCTAAGTGTCTTATTTCTTTAGCTTACTAGGGTTCTTAGTTTTTTCTATTTACTAGAATCCTTGTTATCTTTACTATACTTTAAATTCCTATTCTCCTTAGTTCTACTAAGTATAGTAGGTTCTTTAGACTAAGTGCTATCTAAATAGGTTCTCTCTAAGACCTTTATATCTCTAGTTATAATATATAGTATAGTATATATATAAATAGTTTATAATTACTCTTATTAGTATAAGCTAATAGTATAGCCTTCTTTACTTATATTTCTAGCTTTTTAGGACTAGAATATTAGTAATATAGGCTATAATCTTAGTAATATAATATATAATAGCTCTAGATACTCTAATACTATCTAGAATAGGTTTAATTCTATATCTTGATTTATAGGGTATTTAAACCCTAAACTTACGTATAGTATTCTATTATAGATATAACTAGCCGCTAAAACTATTTTTTTTCCTAATGCTTTATATAGAGGTAATCTAGGATTAGTCTCTATTCTTTACGCTTAATTTTTTTAATACGTTAGAGCTAATATATCCTTATCTTTTATGCTAAATTAGTATGTTATTCTTACTAAGATTTATAGTATAGTATATACTATACATCCTCTATTTTATCTTTAGAGAGAACAGTAGCTAGCTTATACTATATAGCGTCTATCCCTTATTAACCCTACTTAGAAAACTATAGTTATAGTAAATTAGGGTTATATATTATATACTAGTTATAAGAAGAATAGACTTTATTTACTTATTTACTTCTATCTTAAGGGCTAATTCTACTTTTTTTATATTAAGTTTAAGAATTTATAACCTTCTATGCCGCGTAATCTATTATGTAGCGTAACTATCCTTAGAAGTAGATTTATAAGAAGTTCTAATTAGAGCATTCTATTAATTCTATAACTTAACTTCTAGACTACCTAGACAGTTCTAGATCTGCCTAGTAATTAGAGGTCTATTAGTTTTAAGTATTATAAAAGCTGCTAGTCTAGCGCTAGGCTTCTATAGCTATAGTTAAGTTATGTATAGCGTTATAAACAAAAGTTCTAATGTTATATTATCTTAGAACCGTTACTAAGATAGTAACTACTAGAAATAGTAATTTATATCTACCTTATAGCTAATAGTACTTTGCTAAGTAGCTATATTAAGCTTATAGACTAGTACCTATATAGTAAATTACGTTATAACTCTATATTTACTCTTAAGCTTTAGCTTTTTAAGATAATAAAAGACTTCTTTTTGTTCTTTGAAATTTAATATCTAAGCTATAATAACAGTTAAGTTGTATTATTAAGTAGAGTATTCTACTTATTACTTTATATAAGTCTACTTCTAAGACTATTTATAACGTAATATATTATATAGTTTAGAAGGTTCTAGGGGTTCATACCTAAGTTATATAAATACTAATATTAGCTCCTTAGAAAGGCAAAGGAAAAAGTAATAAACCTTAAGGCTTAAGACTTCTTAAATTAGCTAACCTTTAAAATTTATATACGAGAGCTATTATATTAAACGGGACTATTTTTAGGACTGTCTATACTTAAGTTTACTAATATAGAGAGCACGTAGGATATAAAGTCCCTATAGAGCGCTAGTCTAAGTAATTAGACGTTTTAGCGTTACTAGTAGTATAGAAAAGGGCGACCCTATAAAAGTAGCTAGGATATTATACCTATCCTTCTATAAAGAAGGCAATTGTTTTAAAGTAGAATCTACTAGTTTCTCTACCTTATAAGAGTCTTATCTTATAAAAAGCCTGTCTTTAAAGAACGTCTTAGTATATATTATATTATAGTAAAATATACTCGTATAACGTACTATAATAGATGTTAGCTATATCTAGTAAAGCTAGATCTAAGAGGTATAAGTCTAGTAAGACTATAGTGTAACTATTAGTCTAGACTTAATTATTTAGGCTTATAACCTATTAAAATTTTTCATGTAGAAGCTAGCCCTAGAAATTACAGTTAAGTTATAGTTAATTAGACTTAATGGTTTATACAATAGTTATAATAGTTATAGACTTACTTAATACTTCTATTTATCTAGAGGGCTATTTCTACTCTTATTAATATTTAATTTTAGACTCCTAGAATATTCTATACTGCGTAACTTACTACGTAGGTGTTATACTTTATAGTAGTAGATTTTTAAGGATCTATATTTAGAACATTCTAATTAATAATCTAGCGCCCTATCTAATGAAGCTAGATCTTTCTAGATTGTATTGTCTACATAGAACTACGTATATATTTTATATTAGATACTACTAAGTTAGTACTAGTCTATAGTAGCTAGGGGAAGCTATTTTAAAAGTTATAATTATTACTAAGAATACTCTAGTATCTTAAAGTAGCTACTACTAAAACTTGTACTATCTTATTATAGTTCTTAATACTGCTTTATACTTTGTGTTACGGTTTAGTTCCGCCGGAAGCTAGAGTTACTAAGCCTATACGTAACGTGCTCTATCTCGGCATTTAAATGCTAAACAGAGAACACGAAGGTACAACTTTTTAAAAGTAGGTTTATAGCGGAAGCTAGCCTTAGGAATCGTAGTAGAATCGTAGTAGAATCGTAGTAAGTCGGAGATAATAGTCGATATAAT